>VZTV01030561.1:0-21035 GCA_013400875.1 Anhinga rufa
CCAAAATAGCTGTATGTGTGTCTGCTTGCATCACTCTGTCATTCGCTCTCAGACCTCTGATATATTATTATCCATCTGTGCTGAGCCTGGTGTCTGATTCCCCAAATTTTGCATCAGATTTCCTTCCATGTGAAATATGCCAGTTATGCTGCAGGTAAAGTTAAGTTCTTGAAGTGACGAAGGAACATCAACATTATGTATAGATCTTAAAGAGATACAGTAAAATGAACAGGTGATACCCTCCGCTTGCTGACATGTAACAGAATATGAACAGACGTAATAAATACAAGACAATACTAAGTTTTTAAATTTTGCTTTATGAATATGTTTTAAGAAAATCTATCATCTAGAACATAATAACTTGCATTTATTATTCAAAAACTATTATTGAACACCTATTGTTCATGATTACAACAAAATAATTGAGATATTATTTTAAATTAATTAGTAGAACCCATTGCCCTTGATCCCTGTATCCTTTGAGGACCTGTTAGTTAAACCATTCATTTTTAAATTGCAAATCAAATTTATTTTTAAGAGTAACTGATGTTCTGTTTGATTAGAACTGCTAAATTATTAGCATCTTGATGCTGCCACCTTCAGGCACAGAGGAGGGCAATAGGAAGCAAAAATAGATCCTTAGTTCTAACTAAAGCTTAACGCCTGTTATGTGTAGTAGGGAAAAAAGCCCCACACACTACGCATTACTAGATGAGAGCTGCTTCAGCAAGATCTCTAGTTTCCTAGCTTATGTGTCTACAGAGTGTCTTGAAGAAATAAGTATTCAGGCATATGCTTACCAAAGAAGTGACAAGATTTTGTTTACTTAGAAGACCACAGCATCTTTTCATTCATAATGAAACTATGCCTGGACTCTGCAGGGTGGGCTTGCTTAGTTATAAACTTCCAGTAGTAAAAAAGCAATGGAAAAGTGTACGTAAAAAGGAATTAAGATTTTACAGGTTCAGATTTTGTCTGTTTTATTATTCAGAAACATGTAAGAACAGATGTTCCCTTAGGTAAGACCAAAAGTCAATATTGTCGAGTATCCTGTCTCTGGCAGTAACCAATAACAGTTGCCTAATGAAGAGGGCAATCACCTAATGATACTGCCCTAGAAAATTATCCCATTCTAAAGTGTTTGAGATTCAGGAGCCAGAATGCATACCTTGAATGGATTTTTCTTCCATAGATCTGTCTAGTTGCTTTCAAGATCATATAAACTTTTAGCATTTACCTTTCCAGCTGCTCATGCTTTTCTAGCTGGTTCTGTACCGTGGCTCATGCTTGTCACCCCTCTGTTTCTTTCCTGTTGAAGTATGTATCCTGGGAAGTGGAAGGAACACAACTTTAAAAGCATTTCTGTGAATTTATGCGAAAGCATAACAATGTTTTCTGTTTCATTCTCTATTTCTTTCCTAAGACTTCCTAACATTTCGAGTTATTTCTTTTTACTGAGTATTGATAAATGTACAAAACCAATTTGTAAAAATCTCAAGATCTCATTCTGGAGTAGTAACAGTCAATTGATAGCCCATGTTGGGTTTGGTTTTTTTCCCTCTCCTTATGTTGCATTGCATTTCTCTGCATTTAATTGTATATGCCATCTTCTTCTTTCAGTTACTCAGTGTTGTAAGGCTTTTAAAAGTTCATACTTGCCTTTATTATCCTGCAGTAACTTAATATCATCACAGATATGTCACCTCACTAGTTACTTCCCGGGTCATCTGTGGTCTGAACATCTTGAACAGCATAGGTCTTATTCCTGACTTTTTTAGTAATCCTCTTCCCTATGACAATTCACCATTACCCCATACTCTCTCTTGCCATACTTTCATCAAATTACTTCTCTACAAAGGGACTTCCTTTGTCTATGAACAGCCTGATTTCTTTAATGGACTGTGGTTGATGGAGTTTATCATATGTCATATGGAAGCCCAACTAAACCATACTGGATGTTCATTCCTTAAAAAATTCCAGTGCATCTGCAAGGCATGTCTCGTCTCTCAAAAGCTGACTCTTGTCCATAATACCTTCTTTATCTGAGTGACTGCTAATACTTTTCATCAGGGTAATTTGCACTAGTTTGTTTGTTACAGAGGTCAACTTAATGGTCTGCAGTTTTCTAGATCTTTCTTGGAGCTCTCCTAAAAATTTTCACCAGGTTAATTATTCTGAAAGCCTCTGATGTGGAGACAGTGTTAAGTGAGAGTTTACATACCATCATTAGTAGTTAAGATCTTTCATCGTTGAGTTCCTTTAAAACTCTTGGATAAATACTGTCTGGTGTTGGTGATTTGTTACTGCTGATTTTGTCTATTGATTCCATGATCTCTTCCACTGACCCTTAGTTTCACTTTTCTACCTTCTAAGTTCTCTATAAAAGGAGTGGCAGTGTGAGCAGCTCCCCAGGCTGTGGGTCACCACAGATGCAAAACATTAATTTGGCTGTTTGTGCTTCTTGAGCCTTTGATGACCTTAAAGTAACTGTGATGAGCTTCCTGCTTCTGATGTGCTTTAAAAAGGATTCATTACTATTTTTGTGGGGTTTGTACTTTTCCCCAAAACTTTTTAATGGCCTGCCTTATTTGCATTTCTTCAATTAAAGTGCCAGAGTTTGTGGTCATCCCCTCACTATGGTTTTCATCACTCAGACACAGATTCACTTTTTCTTCTCATTTCTGAATGCCATTTTAATCTGCACTCTTTAGCCACACAGGCGGCTTTTTGGTCTTTCCCCATTTCTTTGTGACTCTATTGCATTTGTTCTGAGTCTCGAGAATTTTATTTTTATAAGTTTTCTACAACATCTTTAAAGATTCAACTTTTAACTTGCATTTTTTCCTTCTTCTGAATAAGTTCTCACATGTTACTATAGTACCCCTTTTGGAAATAAAGTATAACCATAATGATTTTTTTTTATTATGATTTACTTATTTTTTTGCTCCTGCAATGATATATTGAATGTGTGTGCGCTATGATTACTGATAAAGACCATCTGTTCAATAGTAACATCCTATTCTGTCTTCCCTGTACACTGTGCACCCTAGTATTAATGTCCCATTGATCATACTTCCCTCCAGCTTCTGATCTGATTATTATGCCAATAGTCTTATTTAAGAACAGGCATTTTCATGTCATCATTTTCTTTCTTAGACTTCACATGTATCGTTGCTTCACTGTCCTCTGTTTTCACTGTCAGTATATTCTGACAATTATCTGTGGCTTCTTGTTTGAATATTTCCAACTTCTGTCCTATCCTTTACCTGAAGATACAGGGTATTTTGACTTTATGGCTGCCGGGTACATCGTGAGTACAACAAACTTTAGCCAATCTTGGTTGAAGGCATTTTACAATACCTATTGCTGTTCCTCAGCTTTAGCTTTAAAAATCTTGTATAACCGTCGTGATATGAAAATCCAGCAACTAGGAGTTAATAATAGTTTAAGGAAGTCTGACCTTCCTGCACGATATCCCTCTCTTCTTGAAATGTGTCGTGTTTCTGATAATCTTTATACCTCTTTTTTTTTTCACTGTGTGAATCAAACATGTATTTTAACATTGCCTCCTCAATAACTTTTCTGGCTTGTTTTCTGCATCCTGGGAGCACTTGCAAGACTACTAACACATGGAACCTCTTTTCAGCTTCCTATGCAGCCTACTCCAATTTTGCTTCTGTAGTTTCTGGTTTACTTTCTCCTGTAACACAGAACCGTGGACCATGACCATGACCCCAGGATTTTCTATAAACGTATTCATCCACTTTAAAATTCCTTGTATCTTGTCTGGCCTCCAGCTCCTGCTCCAGAGGCATTTCACAATGCAATTGCTAAAATTAGTTGCTACTGACATGGAAGCACCTGTAGCTGTTGTAAGAACATCCCTTCCAACTTCTCATATGTTAAGTATTTCAAGCCTTTGCTTCTTAAACCTCCTTACAGGGTCGTCTGTACTATTGAGACTTTTTTTCCTTACTGCAAGGTTATCCTCAGCTTTCTATCTTCTTTGATGTCAGTCTCAGTTGTTTCATCTTTCTGTCATAAAGTTCAGATTAGGTAAATGCTCACAGCAGTATTTAATCTAGGCCAAACGTATGACAGCCTAGAACAAGCAAGTATAAAACACTAAACAGAAAGATAGAGGTGGAATTTAAGCAGTCTAAATATGGATTGTGCTTCTCTAAACTTTCTTCATCTCAGTTAATGTAACCAGTAAAACTTGCAGCATGATGATTCTAATTTTCTAGACTTCAGACTGTTTCTTCAAATGCTTATACTTCAGCTTCTTACATAATAACAGCAGTTGCTAAGTTGTGAGAAGAACTGATGATGATCTAAGAATAACATGGACCTTAATGTTCTTTGGCTGCCATGCACCATTCATTTGTTCAACTGCACTTTGATGCTGCCTCTCACATTTTAGAATAGGGAGTTTTGTTTGGGTGAGGATCAACAATGTTAAGTAATAAAGCTACATGTAATAAATCTTAAAGATTATTATTTTCTCTGGCTTATGAATTTATTACCCACCATTGTTTCCACAATATGATTAAACAATAATAAACAGTATGACTGTTTAAACACAGATGTCATCAATTCTTTTTATTTAGATTAGATGAATTAAGTAGATAAACTTTTTCCCCCTTTGCATGTCGTAGTATTGCTGAATGGGCTTTGTCTTCCTTTTTCCTTCTGCTTTTGTGTATTCATGCTGTACATACAATCCCTATGGAGAAAATTGATAAATTAGTTGTTAACATAAAGTCATTTGTGGAGTTGAATGTGGTTAGATATAGGTCTTTTCAACATGTAGGAAGAATTTAATTAAAAAGAAATTAAATTCTAAATTAAATTCAAGTAATAAATGGATGTTATCCAATATAGTAAGCTATTCTCATAAGAAATTAACACTGTCCAGTAAACTGATTTTAGGTCTTGAGGCTAGGTTTTCTGGAAACTAATTGTATGACTATAAAATAAAGGAAACTAAGTTTAGGAGTTTGTAGGTGCCTTTCTTTCAGGAGTGTAAAGTGCCACAATATACCAACTGTTAATTTGAAAAACTAATGTCTTCTCTCAAATTCTTAAAGACTGCTGAAATTCATTGTTTCTTGTAAAATGAATTGGATTAAAAATCGTGCATGTAGAGAAAAACACTGTCCATATTAGTGGACAGCTAAATTTGCAATCTATTTACAGTCTATGTGCTTCTTATAAACATCCCATTATATTTATTCCCAGTCATTATTTTATTTAGAACTAGCTAGTAGTCTAAAATCTATGAAATATCAAGAATAAGTAATATATTACATATATTTTACATCTGAATCCTTTCACTGCTAAAACGGCTAAGCAAGAGAGAAGTTGGATTCTCTCACTGTTAGGAGTAATGTAGAAAAGAGTAATGGCATTATTTCACAGTGGAAAAATATTAACTTTTCAGACTTTCCATATGTCAGAATTAAGGAATAAAGATGGACAAACAATGCATTTTCTAGAGATTATATTTCCTCAGAAGTCAGTAAGTGTGCTGTAGTTAGAACAGCAGACTCATTTGAAACCAGCTTGCTGAAGTGCCACAAATGCATTTATCTGCTCTAATCTGGAAGTAATAAAATTATTGCATGCTAGTTTTGTTTTGCAAGTAAAGACTTATTTACACAGCATTATTTTATCCTTCAGAAAGGAGTGGAAATATCATTAGAAGAAAATCACATTATGCATCTGAGTTTATTATCATCAGCCTACTTCAGTTCAGACTGCAATGTAGAAATTTGTACGAGGTAGGATGTTCAACTTAGATTTATTTCCTTCTAATGCAGTGGAGTTTAAATTGCTACTTTCTCTTGTTTGCTTTTTGGATGAATGATAACAGGACAGGGAGAGTATAGGCATATTTTAAGCCAAATGTTATGTTATGTAAAACATGTTATACTTACATCTTTACATTTCTACTGTGGGAATTGTACATAGAACACAATAACAGATCTTGTTCTAAACAACAGAAAGGATTACAGAACAAAAGACAGAGAAAATTAGGTAGATTAGGTAAAACATTTTTTTTTCCCTTTTGGGGCTTCACATATTTTATATTCACCTATAAATCTGTGTAGTCTTTCTCATGTTAGCTGATAAATATTAGGTATACATTCAGCTCTATAGGAAATATTTTAATATATTGGATGAATAATAGTCAAAATGTATATATGCTTTCCTAAGTAGTCCTCTGCAGAAATATTTTATCTCTCTTGATATACATATATATACAATTTTGGGGTTTTTAATAAGTAGATTTTTGTTATTGTGCGTTGAGGGATCAAAGTCAGCTGCTAGACACTCAGTTTAGATGAATTCCAGTCAGGGACTTCCACATCCCATGTTTAATGTCCAAAAATCTTGAAAATTATATGAAAACATGAAGCCACCCCTCTCAACAGACACAAATTCTCTAGTTCAAGTGGCTGTGGATAGTTTAACTAATGCCTATTGAAATAAGGAAGGTGCAGACTGAAAATATTACAAAAATTACACTACAGCAATGTGCTCCTTCTTGAAAGGGACCAGAGGATCCCATGGAATGCAAAATAGTCTCAGACAACGTTCTGAATCCTTCCCCCTGCTAAACAAAAGGAAGAATTGTGAAACTTCAGGCTATTGCTGTTCATCAAATAGTACATGGTATCTATTCAGTTTAGAATACACAGTAAAGCATTCCACATGGTCTCCCATAGCATCCTCATAACCAAGCTGAGGAAGTGTGGCTTAGATGAGAGAACAGTGAGGTGGATAGAGAACTGGCTCAACAACAGAACTCAGAGAGTTGTCATCAATGGGGCAGAGGCTGGCTGGAGGCCAGTGACTAGTGGAGTCCCCCAGGGGTCTGTACTGGGTCCAGTCCTGTTCAATATATTCATCAATGGCCTGGACAAAGGGATGGAGTGTAGCCTCAGCCAGTTTGCTGAAGATACCAAGCTGGGAGGAGTAGCTGATACACCAGAAGGCTGTGCTGCCATCCAACGGGACCTGGACAGGCTGGAGAGCTGGACTGAGGGGAACCTCATGAAATTCAACCAAAGCAAGTGGGAGAGGAACAACCCCAGGCACCAGTACAGGTTGGGGGCTGACCTGCTGGAAAGTGGCTCCGCTGAGAAGGCCCTGGGAGTATTAGTGGACAGTAAGCTGACCCTGAGCCAGCACTGTGCCCTCGTGGCCAAGAAGGCCAATGGTGTCCTGGGCTGCATTAAAAGGAGTGTGGCCAGCAGGTCGAGGGAGGTCATCCTGCCCCTCTACTCTGCCCTGGTGAGGCCACATCTGGAGGGCTGTGTCCCCTCTGCTCACGCAGGGGGGTTGGACAAGATGATCTCCAGAGGTCCCTTCCAACCCTTACCATTCTGTGATTCTGTGATTTACCAAAGATAACTTCACAGAATTGAGAAGTCATCCAAAGACAAGCCCTTAAACTGAGAGTTTAACTGATCTTTTCACAGGAAGATGGATTTTATTCAGCTTCAAAGGACATCATAGTAGTTTATAATGACAGTAAGGAAAACAAACATAACATACACTCAAATTTCTTTTCTGCTAGAAAAGCTACTTTTGTGATGCAATTTTGTGAAGTCTGCTTTAATCTGTGATAACGTCAGCTGTATGTTTAAGACCTAACCGCTGATACCTAACCATATATCGCTTGGACAATACTCTGATTACAAAGTGTACTGTTTTTTTTGCTAAATACAGAATAGTCAGATTTTAACTGTATATGTCATAATGAAGGCCATAATTAAATTTTTAACCCAAAATAGATTGCTGAAAGTTTTCAGCACCTAGAAGTCTTGCTGACTTCATAGGAGCTGGTGACATTGATGTTTGTAATCATTTTGTTGATAGTTAGGTGTTTAAATGTGTTGATGTCTTCAGTTTGCTTGTCCTACTTTCCAGTTATAAGATACTTCTTCCTTTTCAAGGTGTGTAACAGGAAAAGGTTTTCCTTTTAAAACCAAAAAAAGGGATAAGATTTTAGAGAGAATGTTTTTCCATAATGATAGATTTATGTCCATGCAAGTCCAGGAAGTTATGCCTATGCTGGTAAGAAATGAAAGTGCATATGCATCTTCAGGGGATAAAAGAAAAATAAAATTTCTTTGAGCATTGTTATTATTTTTAATTCATTGTACTCACTGCTTAGCTGTGCAACTACTCCTGATTTCAAACACAAACCTTAAATGAAGATAACTTACAACCTACAAATGAATACTAAGTCTAAAAAGTGGCCTCTAAAAGATGAGAAAAGAACTACCTTGTAACCAGAATGAACCTTAAATGAACCTACATTAAGAATATTATGCCAGCTTCTAACAGACACGAGTATTGATCTAATTAACAGGAAATGCATAGCTGAATGGAAAGGTCCAATAGAATAAATCCATTCTTGTTGACACAATGTTGGCACAGAATTTAGGAATGGGGAAAATCTCACTAATATATCTGGTATGTTGTCTCCACCCCCGACCCCTAAAGACTCTCATTTATGGTCAAATCAGCTGGGAATGCCTTTCAGCATGTATATGGTATACTGTGCTTTCATTGCAAAAAGTAATTTAGCAGAAAAAAAGAAATAAAAAAAAAAGAGAAGGATATTTGTGGCTTTTAGGTTTCCTTATATTTTGAAAACAAGAAATAAAGTTTCTATTATTATTATTGTTATTGTTGTTGTTGTTTTTGTTGTCGTTATTATTATTATTATTATTATTGACATTTTATTAGTGTAGGTACTTAGTGTCTTCTGAGTAAATGAAGCTCTAGCAGGCCAATAATATTCCCAAAAGCCAGAATGTAAGTGTACATGTCAGTCTCCTTTGTAACTCAGAGCTAGCTCAGGAGTTTTGAAGGCTAAAGATCTTGCTAAGGTGAGCAGGACTCAAGCTTTTTCTAACTTATTCAGATTTAATCCTGAATTTAGAACAGCTTAGACAAAGGAACTTAAAAAAGTATGTGTATTTGCATCTTTACTTTTAACAAGTTTCTGTGTACTGTATTTACTTAAACCAGTTGTGATGATTACATTAAAAGGCAACCTGGATTGCAGTAGTTTAATCAAGTTAAGATAAAAATGATCACTCTGGGCACAGCCTCAATGGTAAATAGGGAGGAAATTTCTGACACTAAAGGAAAAGAAGAGAAAAGAAAAGAAAAAACAATTTAAACACGTATCTTGAAAGTAGGAGTATACAAGATGATATTACCAGGTCTTCTTTTGATGGAACCATGGAGATTTTAGTTTTAGAGCAGACATTTACATTTTTGACCTCAGTAAGTTGTATAATTAGAGAAGTAGGCTAGCTGAGGTATTTTGAGTTTTACCAAGTCTGTTTTCATTAGGTGAACAGGAAAATTAAATGCAAGTGCCACCAATTTCATACCATTTCAGAAGAGCCTTAAAATTTTAATAAATTTGTATTTTATTCTTTTTATTTTTGAAAGCATTTACTAGCTCTTGAGAGAAGATCAATGTAAAATATTTTTTTTCTTACACTGTAAGTATAAAAAAGGAGAAAATGGCTAGATTTTTCCACTAGTGTAAATCATGGCAATGCTATCCATTTCAGTGAAATTGCACTAGTTCTGCTAAAGAGAACATTTGACCAAACAGCTTATTCATCTCTCAGCCAATATGCGTCTTATTCATCTATCAACCATTGTAAGGGCTGGAAGACTATATACTACTACACTCCTGTTCATATTGATTTGTGACTCTATATTGTTACAAGGCAGAGGATTAAACAGCATTATTTTTCAAAACTGTTACTTTTGTGTTAATAAGAAGGTGAAATATGCTTTTACTGGTTTTCTTTTTTTGACTCTCACATTCCTATTCAGTTTTCCCATTTTATATTGAGTTTCAAAAGAGTAATATATGTTACAGATGGAGGATACTTGTTTTAAAAGTTTATCTGACATTTACTTGACTATACTTATAAGAAAGTTGTAGATACCGACACTGCAAAGTACATACATTTTATATACACACGTACCCACACTCTAGAATACAGTATGCAGGAGACACAGTCACAGGCATGTGGAATGCGTATAGAACTCTGGAATTTGGATGAAAATGAAAACAAATGGTTTTCATGTGTTACAAAAAAGTAATTCCAAAGTCTGTAACCCTGTAAAATGCTTTCAAAGATTTTGGGAATCATTACTTATGACAGAAAGTACATCCTGCTCTTACTCCAAATAAGGTTTGCTCAGAAAAATATATTATGAAAATCTTGAAGCCTAATTGGCGTAAATAGGTAGGACCCATCCCCGCTTCTTTTTACTCAAACCCACATGTAAACTCACAGAAAGTAAGTATAAAACAGTGAGGCAATATATGATAATGAACATCTCTTGTTCTGTCAAACCACCACCATTTCTGATAATTTGTACCAAAAAGTTTCAAGGATAACCATTGTAACTGCATGTTCCAATTAGATAACTTACTTGGGTATGCGTTATTTTTAACTTCAACTCCAGAATTAATAGTAAAAAAAATCACATAATCACATAACAGTTTACAGGAAAATACTTTAGAATGAATGTAAAATAACAAAAAACATAAACAGATTCTTGTTTGTTTGCTGTATTGTAGCCCCAAAACTACATTTTCTTTGGGATACATTTTATAGCTTTATTTTGCTACCCCTTGCTACCTTTTTGTAGATATTTCCTCAAAGTTGTATATGCTCAATATTTCTGGAATTTTCATCCAGAATAGGTTTTGGATGATCTGCAGTGCAGATGCAGGTTTTCACAAATCAATTGCATTTTCCTTACATTATATAGTAAGCATGGATTTGCCAGATTCCATATTAGATTCCTAGTTCTGATCAAGATCCTACTTACACAAGAATAATTCCATCCAGAGTGAGGTAATTCCAGGCTTCAGTGAATATTTTGTCACTTCAATTTCTATCAAGAAAAGAAAAAGGTACAGTTTTCTTTGTATGCATATTTTTGGCCATTCCATCATTCTACACTGCTGATGTAGAATAGTGATAATAATTATGATAGCACATTTGCAATCATTTTAATTTATTCATAGCTAAATATTAGTATCCACAAAGAAAACTACCATGGGTAATGAACTCAGCTTGTTTGCTCCCCCTTAGCAAACCTCATGTCAATCTCATTTGAAAGCTAAGAACATTCTTTCCATTTTTTTAGGGAAAATGGGAAAACATCTCTAAAATAAATATTAATTGTAGAATTCCCTTCTAAAAATCTTCTTCTGTCTTCTCTAAATTTCAGAATAAATAGTATCATACCTACAAAACAATGCATCTTCATGTATAGCATTAAAGAATGATAATTTCTTACAAGATTTAGGCCTAGAGTATGAAATCTACAAGCTGCATATATATAAATATTTTGTGTAAAGGTCTTTCATATATAAATGAAATCAACAGATTTTCTCATACTATATGAATATTTTCACTGAATGTATTAACTGTCTAATGACAATCTCAACCAAATTCTTGTTACATAATTCTACCCTATTTTTGTCAGGTAAGCTGGTGGCCAACCTTTCTATCTTGTTGAAAAGTGCCTCTGTCTATTGCATGTGAGGTAGTTTTGTATTTTATGAAATTGACATAAAATATTAAATGTCATGAAGCCCAACTGTCTAAAATACAGCTTACAGCACATTAGTAGGGAAGTATGGAAGTTTACATTACATCTATTTGTGTATAAATATTTTCTAAATAAAGCAATTCAGTCTCCATTGTAAACCTAGATGTTTTAAGGAGTATTATATTTCTGCCAGGAGTAAGCACACAAATACAACCAGTATAAAATCACAATTTTAAGATACTAAGATATCATTAATTATGTATTTAAGACTATATCCAATAAGAAAATTGATTGTGAGTAAAAGTCTAGCATTTCTCTCTTTACAGCTATTCTAATATACTGAGAAACTCCTAATAGAATTCCCAAGACTACTTCTATGAACTGTTAAAATTGCTTTGAGTCACCTCCCTGGGTGATGCTGAATCAGTGTGAATGCTGTAAATAGATCAGTTATTTTTGCTGTGTGTTGAAAATGTATAATGCATCTTCTGTTTGATTCATAATTCATATAGTTTGTGAAAGAGAGGATGGCAAGATTCAGATTTCCGCTCTGGTTCTGATGGATGTACTCACCTTGGGTAGGCTTTGAAGATTAGTCATCTGTTAACTGATTTGAACGTTCCTAAGGAAGTAGAAAATACAGGAGAGAGAACCTTCCAGTTTCTCGTTCAGAGGGATACTAGTCAGTGGGATCCTCTGGTACACTTACCAGTTTCCACTTCAGTGCTGGGTAGTTGCTTTATGCAACTCACCTCTTGGGTATTTATGTTAATAAGCATAGCCTACCACTTAAATCCACCTCTTGCTTCACATTAGAATCACAGAAACATAGGATAGTTTAGTCTGGACGGGAACTTTGTCTGAAACACTATTCAGGGCAGGGCCCCAACAAAGTTTGGTGTAGAAGCTCAGGGTCTTTCCCAGTAAAGTTTGAGTGTTGTAGAGGTGGCAGACCTTCTCAGGCACCCTGTTAATTCTGTGCTTAATTCCATTCCCTGTTAATTCCATTCCTTATGGGTGTATTTTGTTTCCTTTTATCTAGTCACAGTTTCCTTTGGTCTTGAGCTGCAGAAGCTGAATTTCTGGGTGTTACTTTCAAGTTGCTTTCCTGAATTTTTCAGTAAAGGTGATGAGAGTGGCTTTCAAATCTCGTAAAACATGAGACTGTTCCTTATTACAAGCAGTATTCTTATAGTATTTGCTTCTCAGATATTAGCCTGTGTTTTTCAGATATTCTTTGACATTCTTGATTGAAACTAAAAAATATTGCATCTTATCATGGTGTATTCTATTTAACCTTGTTTCTTTAAATCGTAACTCTGAGACCATTCACTCTTCATGTAATACACTAGTGGCAATTTTACACTGATCATAAAATAAATTCTGAGGGCAAAACCACACATATGTATGAGATAAATTATATATGAAAAAACACACATAAGCATTATGTTAATGCAGTCTATTCTAATAGGCGTTGTCTATAGATAGGTAACCTGTACATCAGACAGAAATAAGTTCTGAAAGCTGTATCCAGTTGTGAAAGATCAAACTCGTACACTGGAAAGTTAAGAAGAATGAATGTGAATACTCTGTTTATGATCCAGGAAGTCATCTGTATTTCTTGTTTGTTTTTTACTGATTCTTTTATTTATCAGAACTACTGTTGGCCAAGCCTTAGCCTTAGAGGGTTGTAAATTGTTATAAGCATAATAATTTTTTGTAGATATAGGCTCTTTCAGTAACAACACTAATTCCAGATGTCTTAGAAGCTGATTTTCCACTTTTCTAAGTACCTCTGTGTCATTCCAGTTAGAATCAGTGGGCCCTGAGTTTTCCCTAACACCTGAGCTGGTAGAGGCAGGAACATTCCTAGTTAAGGAAGCTAAACTGGCTTTTCAGGAGGTGCTACTTCAACCATTTTGTCTTGTCAACAAATATAGAGCCTTTATGACTAAAAAACCACTGAGAATCAAAAACAGAAGAGATTCAGCTATGTTACAAAAAAAAGCCAGAGACACTTTAAAAGATTAAAGTGAAATATGAGGCTTGCTTTCTTATCTGAATTTTTAACATTTCAGTCATATACCTTACATGGTACTTAGGACACTAACCAGTGAGGAAAAGAATGCAACACGTTGCATGGTCTGTTTAATGTCCCGAGTCCATCTTATTGGGGAGAACAGGGATTTGAAATACAGCTCATGTAAATCAATCCACTGCCAGGTTAAGGAATGTTTTATGTTGTTTTAAGAACTACACTGATTTGTGTCAGACTGATTAAAAAAGAAGATATTTAATGCCATGATGAACATAATAACATTTTGGGAAAATCAAGTTTTTATTTTTAGAAGGTATGCATCATTCTGATAGTGAATAATAAAAGAAGAAATACTAGTATAGGAACTAGTCTTTAATGAAAATTAAGGGAAAAGAAAATTAATTAAAAAATTATGATCAGAAAGTATCATACTGCCCTGCAAGTAAGAAACATCCCTTCTAATTAAGCATAATTAAAACTTAAACACAAAAAGGAGATTATATTGCACAACAATAAAGATTATTTACAGACCTCAGTGATTAAACTATATTCTGCTGAAACTCTATGAAAGTTTCTGGTAAGGCAAATTTCTACAATCAATAATCAAAGAAGTTTTACCAACCTGATGTTTTGTACTGTCAACACTTTTCTTCAATAATGGGTGAGTTCAAAAAAACTTTCTAGTGCTCAGATCACAGTTGTTTAATTGTGTGGATGAGAAGTATTTGCAAACAATTCTTACTGCCTTGACCTTCATCTCTTTCAAGACAGGCAGCCCATACAAAGCTAGTATTTCTGATGGGTTATTGTCCATCAGAAACAAAGTAAATTTATTTAATTTCTTGATAGCAACTTCAAGGTGGTTTCTTTTTCTAATGCTGAAAATTAGCTTCAGCTGGCCTTGAGAGACTTGAGTCATTGCTGAAACTGTGTATTTCTCTTCACAGAGTGCACAGGAGTCCTTCAAATTCTTTTTCTTCTCCTGTTTTCCTTCAGTCATTACTGGTTTCAGTATCAGGCATCCCCTGCAACATCTGATATAATTCCTATCCTCTATGTCATTCTCTCACCTTCCTTTGGAGCAAGATAACTTCTGATCTGGAAGGAGAAGTTGTGTGTGTGTGTGTGTGCAGGTACATGCACACTTTTTCATATATTGCATGAGAGTCTTATCTGGATGGTTTTAAGCCTGTTTTTTAAAGGTCTGGTTTGAGAAATAAGCCAAATAAGGCACATGCTTTTTTCTCAAGAACTGAAATGGGAGTTTAGTTTGATTAGAAACTGAAAAGGAAGGGGAAAAAAGGTTTTGTTTCTTTGCTTTTTCCAAGGGAAAGGCAGAACTGAGCAAGTCTGAGATGGTGGGGGTTTTGCAAACTCATCCTCTGCTGGTTTTCATGTCTAGCTAATGTTTGCTGCTTTCCATCCAGCCACCTTTAATGATGAGAATCTCCCAAATCAGGCTTATGCAAATGTATTTCATTAGTTTTGGACAACGGCTTAGTTACTTGTATTTTACATTGCATTTCAAGTTAATTAATTTTAAAACTTATGGGAGATAACCTCAGAAATTATCACTGTGTATGTTAAAATCAGAAGGTGGATTTTTTTATTACTGTTATTTTTATTTTTTAATATCCCTCCTAGGATCATTTGACTATTGTGAAGAAATTGCTCAGTGGACTGAGTTTTTAGAAACTTACTGGAATCCAACCAACCAGGACTTTTTTTTAAGGGTGGCCTTCAACAGATGTTTTTTCACCTCTTATCTACAGGTAGAACCCGATAGGAGGTATTAGACTGTCAGCACATCTCTAAATTTACTTTGATGCAGGCTGGCAGAAGCAATAGGTTCTGCAAAACTAATCTTTCCAATAACATATGTCTCCTAGAAAGAGACAGGACTGTATGTATTAAAAATAGCTTGACTGAAGGAAAAAAATATATTGACTAGGATTTTCTTATCTGATATTTACTTTTATGTACTGGCAGCCTTCCTTCTTTCTCTCTTCTCTAGTCCCATGAGGAATAAAAAGAGGCCTGTGCTCTTAGTAGATCTACTTCTATATTTATTTTTTTTATTTTTCATTTTTTTTATTAATAGGGTAAGTACTGTCTTTGAAAAGGGAGGAAAATCTTTGGGTTTGCTTTCCTTTTCCAGTTTTTCAGATCAAAAAGTGAGCTATACCTACTTTTGAAACAATCACACTTCCTTCTACCTCACTGTTAACTAGTATCTACCTCCAGAATCATATAGTGAATAGTTCTGTGGAACAAATATTTGATTTACTGCACATGTTCCTTTTAATAAGCCTATAAAATATGTAGTTTAGCTTCCAGATACTGTCATATTCATTGATTTTTTTCTCATTTATTAATATGAATAAAAATCTGTAATTACAGAGATGTGAAATTTTAGATTATTAAGAGGACAGCACATTACTCTCTAGGAGTCATCCATTCAGCTTTATTGTTGTGTTGTAGTAATCTAAACTGTAAGCAGGATGTTCTTGTATTAATGTTTCATGCCCAGATAGAGATTTTTGAGATTTCCGTACCACCCAGATGCCTGCATTGTCTGAATGGGAAGGCATCTGTCTCCTTGATAGCCTTTCTGGTATATCCAGGTTCCCTCTTAGCTTTAAAAACCTCAAACTCACCCATAGCAGGCAGATAGCTGTCTGCCCTTGCCCTGCAACTCTGCCTGCCCTTCCTCAAAAGTTCATCAGGCCTGATTGTACTTCATTTTTTCTATCAGATGGCTCTCACCTGCTCCAGGAATACCCTCAGTTATATAGCTGAGATTCCTATTTCCATCAAAGCAGCAAACATATTAAGTGCATAAAACCGGCACTTACTCCTTAAAAATTACTTCCAGAATTTGTTTAATTGCTTTTGTGCTTTTGCATCTATTACCTGTGCTGTAAGTGTTGTTGCTAGTGCAGTAGCTGCTGTTTCTGCTTCTTTTTGCTTGAAGGAATATAATGGAGTCAAACAATGACAGGCTACTCCAATTCAGTGACCACATTAATTCAACTTCTAAAAATGTCTGTGAAGTAGCGAAATATTATTCCCATATTTAGAGATGAGCACAAGAGAGATGAAATGACTTCTCATAACATTTGAAGCCGGAAAGAAACAAGACCCTGTAAATTCTTTCGGGTTTTGTTTGGTTGGTTTTTAAGCTCAGCCATCCCCCTTTACCCTGAAGAAATATTCCTATTTTAAAGCAAGTGTCTGTCTGGCACAGACACCTGCTGTTGTTTAAGAACTTTGCTGGGTAAAATTATAAAGATAAGACTGTTTCTCCATTCATGGTTTCTCCAAAGTAGATTGCTTCTCCAAACTAGAAACCAAACTCAGAGGAAATGTCATCTCAGAGTTTAATACAAAATGTGCATTTTTCCCCTTTTCTCTTTGCACCACTATTTCAAAGGATTAGATAAAAATATGTAAGAGCATTATTCATGCTTTGGAGTGAGTCTGGTTGACAGTTGAGAACAAAAGCCAGCCCGGTTCTCAGCTCTTAGCTCATGAGTGTAATTTTCATAAAATGTCACCTTTTCATTGCAATCAGTGAAAGTGCTAGTGTAAGTGATATTCCAGACCTGTACATAGCTCTGACCATTATGGATGAAATATTTTCCATCTAACATGGGCAACACTTCACTGGAGTGTTAGAACCAGGGTCAGATTCTCCTGACATAGGGTATATACACAGTATATGCAGCAGCTGCATGGTTTGCAATCTCCTTATACTCCTTACCTACTTAATGAAGGAAAGAACGGACCCTGAAAACCTGAGTTATCAGAGCAATTGAGTCCACCCAAATTTAAATGCTTTCCTTCTCTAATTTATGCAAAAATGAGGTACCGCTAAAAAGCATCTTCCTCTTCCACTGGGAGTAGATGGAGGTAGCAGATGTCAAGTTCTTGCCTCTCTCCATTTAGACATCCTCTGAAACTAAGACAGGAGTTGTGTTCACTTCTTTTTCATAACAGCCTAGCAGCTAGAGCAGAATAACCTGCCATGGAGACCTGAGCTGAATGCTTCATAGCCCAAAGCAGACTGTATCCAAATTGCAGGGGCATACCAAGGATTATTCTGGTTAAAAGCATTTCTACCTTCTTGTTGAAGCTGAGGCAGGAAAGCAAATTTATGGGTCAAGATAAGAACAAGCAATTTGGAACCTGATTCTCACCTAACTCAGATGGAAAGAGAACAAATATCTGTACCGGTTTTGGAGGGGCTTGTTTGTGTTTGTATAACTGTTTGGTTTACTTCAATGGTAGTGTAATGCAAAATTTACCAGAAAGCTGGGTCTGAAGCTTCAGTTTTACCCTTCTCTTAGCTAAGTGTCCAAAGGGCTCACAAGCATCGCTGGTGGCAGGACACAGCCCTGCCTTGCCCTTGGGTGCCTCTTTGCTACAATGTCTTTGACAGCAGCTGCTCCACTGGGGAGCCATCACCAACCAGCAGGGTTGCACCAGCAGCTGACCTCTCCCGTGATGGCGAAATACAAGGAGCTGATTCTGGACATGCTGGCTGATGGTTATGAGAGGGTTTCAGGCTGAAACTGGGCTCTCACAACAGGCAGCACATGGGTGGCTTTGCACAGGATCAGCCTAAAGTCATGTGATAATTTTTGAGGCTTATCTGACCTGCCCAGGATAACATCCTGGCTTAAATCTTAGTCGGCGAGATGCAGAATGTGAGGAGCCACTTGTCATCAGTATGTCCCAGCTGCAGGACCAGCAGACTGGTTTAAGCCAGAATTGCTGTGATATTGTAGTCATCATCAGTCTGCTGCATTTTGTCGCACGAACCTGTTCCAATGGTATCATCAGTCCTGGCAGCTGTACAATACTGGATGAAAAGCTCTGGGAGAGGAGTCCCAAG
Organism: Anhinga rufa; assembly: GCA_013400875.1. Lineage (NCBI taxonomy): Eukaryota > Metazoa > Chordata > Aves > Suliformes > Anhingidae > Anhinga > Anhinga rufa. Next base: position 18,552 of record VZTV01030561.1, read on the forward strand.
TTGGAGCTGCAGGATATGGGGAAGCTTCAACAGCTGGCCAGAGCTAATCCACTGTGCCTCAACTGTGTGCTAGGGATGCCAGAATACACTAAATCACCATTTCCTGGAGATGGGAGATGGCGGAAGAGTAACCATGGCTGAGAGGTCAGAAATTGTGTTGCAGATTCCTGAAAGAAAGAATAAAAACAACTGGAAAGAACAGGTTTGATCATTGTGTCTGCAACTAACGTGGGTTTTAGAAAATATGAGGTCTAGACAACAGGATAGGGTAAGTAACACAGTTGTGGAGATTTTATCTACACAAACTCTCCTAGCAATACTGTTTGGTAGTATACAATACTGAGAAAGTTTAGTGTAGTTAAGTCTCTTATCTTCTGAACACTGTTTTGGGATGAATTTCAATGATGGCGCCAAAAACTACCTGGACACTGTTCTTTTACAGTTTGTGAATGAAGCAGATTTTAGTGACTTGAACACCAGGGGTGGATAGGGATTTTTGACCTAAAGGACTTCTCTGACATGGAATGGGTACCTATAGGCAAGTCTTTTATCTTGGATGTTTTTACCTGCTTCCCTAAGTGAAGAATTATTAGATGAGCCTCACAACTTCAGTGAATATTTAGGATTTTATAAAATAATTTGAGTAACTGACTTTGTAAAATTTTAGAGTGTTTCAAATATATTTGCTGTTATTAAATTAATATAAAAAAACAAATACCGATTGAATAGCATGAAAGTACTTTTTAACGAAAAGGAGTTGTACATTCAGGTAGCTGAAAAGTATCTATTTTGATACATAGTTTATATACTTCATTGCTTTGTTATATTCTGCATTAAAATAATACCTTCCATGCATGAATACAGTTGGGAATCAGTCTATTTGGAAATGCAGCAGAGATATATCGTCATCTTCCTCACTAAGATGTTCCTCATAACCCTCTAGTAACAAAAATGAATACAATATTGAGGCATGTTTATAAAATCACATAATGAAGTAATGCAAATTTCTTATATTCAGGTGTCCTTTTTAAAGTCAGTTATTAAAAACACTAGTTTGTGACACTCAAACGTTATTAATTTCTGATATTCACAGTTTGTAAGCTGTCTCCTCAGAAAGCAAGTACCAGTGTTTGCACAAAGCCCTTCTGACCTCATTACTTTGGCTACACTGAAAAATCTGGTTCTCCTGCTTCTCTTGCCCTCCTCTCCCTTCAGGAGTCCTTAGAGCATGTAAAAGGAACACTTTTATGGGTATTTTTTGGCTCAATTGATGCAGCAATATATTATTAGCTTAGTGTAACTCTCTCAAAATTTTATGAGGCTTCACAGAGTAGCTGAAGTGAACATAGGTTTTATGTTCCATACCTAACAGATCATGCAAGTTTCTGTCATTATCAGTTAGGATATGCTTGATCAAGTTCAGACAGTTCACAAATGATGGGGTATTTTTTCTTCACTGTGTGATACATCAGAAAGTCAGCAGATTATTAACGGGACTGCTTCACAGTTTCAAAATACAGAGTTGTTATTGTTACCAAAGCTAGATCTAGTTAAATAGTAGCAAAAATTGTGTTTTCATAAATTCACTCACATCCGAGTGGCTGTTTCATGTGCATATCTATGTGATCCTCCCTGTTTGACTACTATGGAGCAATATACCCCCTTTCACAGAGCAATGATTATTTTTTATTTATTTATAGGAATGAAATCCAATCCTCCTAGAAAATCTTTATATCAACAAAAACTGTGGTCAGTTAAATGGTATTTGGCAAAGGGATTTTCACTGTAACTGCATAAATTTCTGTACTGTGTTTCCTTGTGAACAAAAGTATTAGTGTGTAAGATAGTAATCTCTCCCATTTTTCTTCTGTTCTGTAATTGTTGTCCCTCTAGAAAAAGTATAAAAAATGATACACTATTAACTGCTAGGATTAATTCATTCACCAAATGGAGAAAAAGTAACAGAATGTACCTGTTTTGACTAGCACTGCATAACTTAAAGTCAATGAGGTATGTTTTAAATGAACATGCTCATCATCTTTCCTTCTATTTTCCTTTTTTTTTTTTNCTGAGGTTTAAATACATCATATTACAATACAAATGAATATATTTAGATTAGATTGTTTGAAGGTGGAATTATTATTTTTTTCAGTCCAGAACTGGGTTTATACTAACCTTAATTAAGCATAAATGACCTTCCCAAATGTATTAAATATCTGAAGGACCAAAACCAGAATTAATTGTGTCTTGAATATCTGACTACTTGCACATCAATGGCAAACATAACGAAGGCAAGTTTATTGTGAAAAAGGAAACCTTTATGCCCTTCAGCCAAGGTACCCTCCACTGCATGTATTTACATGAAGTAAAGCATCCCATGAGGCTTAGGAAACCTCCAAGGTAATAATCTTAGTTGTCCTAGCCAACATATTATATCTGAGTAAAATAGGAACAAGTAGTTGAGATTTCTTAGTGAATAATATG
>VZTV01030562.1:6126-37083 GCA_013400875.1 Anhinga rufa
ATAATATCTTTGTCAAGAGCTTTCTCTATGGAGAATGATGCCGTGTAAATCTACCACTCTTCCAGAAGCTGTAGTCAGAATTACTGAAAGTACAGACATGATGTGATCTTTCTTCTAAGGTCGTGTCTCTCTCTCTCAGCCAGCATGTGGGCATAGTAATTCTGTGATATAGTTTTGGTTTCTTTCATGGAAGCCAAGTCTTTCCTGAGAGCACTGAGTTCTCTGTCAGCTCTTCTCATTTTTCAGTCTGACTCAAAATGCGCTTTAGTTTTGAAGCTGCTATGCACCAGAAAAAAAAGACATTTTATACAGATTCTTTTTTTTGGTTACATTAGTTATTTTATCACTCTATATAAGGTAATAGTATTAGTTGAGATAACAAAAACAGTTATAAGATTTTGTTATCCACATCAACTTCATACAAATTACATCTGTAAAAGGAATCTAGTTGAAAATTAAGCCACGTTATCATTATTATTAACATGATCAGTCTGACACACATTTAGCTGCTCAAATTTTTGTTTCAAAGTTCTGAGTGACTTAACCCAATCAAAAAGTGAATAAAATGTCAGACATATCGTCATATCTCATGTTGCGTATAAACATTGAATCCAAATCCCTGGTAGCAGAAATGCATGGTTACACTTCCAGAAAATGTGAATTTTTAACCATAACAATACCAAGAGTGACTTGGCTGCTTCTGGAAAGCCAGGGGGTAGCACTGCCATATATTGTACTATTTAACTGAGGATATGTTTGGGTTTAAGTAATTGGAATGAAAACTAGGGAGTTGAATGGAGTCAGTGGGGATTTAAAGATCTCTGCTGAAGCACGACTTCCTGCAGTAAGACTAATACCAGCTGAGAAGATTCTTTCTTCCCAGTACATCTAGGTTTTCTGCTGTCTGGAGAACTCTTCCAACAGCTATGTTGTGGCTCAGAGTCAGCAAAAACAATTACTGTTGACTGCATATCTGAGTTTCCCACAGGCAGGAATTGGCTGTTGTTTCACGTAAGTACTTTTTGACATTATATTCTGTAATTAAAAAAAACAAAACAAACCAAAATAGTGATCTTATCATTGCTTGGGAACAGACCAGGATGCATCTTCTTCCGTTGGTTGTTCATTAATTGCCAAGAAATCAGCTGTGCTCAGCAGGAGCACAGCTGATTGAGGCAAAAGTCCCGAGTTGCAAACAAACAAGAACTAGTCTGTTCTTTTATTTTAGGTTGCTGGTTTGCATGTGCATGAAACTTTATATAAAGTGAGGAAGGTGATTTCTTTTTCTATTATTTTTACTAGAGAACAGAAACACCCTGTGAGAACGTCCATCTACTGAAACTACAGTTACTGAAATGACTTGGGATTTCCCCTATGTATTGGGATTTTATTATGACCCCAGCTCATTATAACCATTTTTTTTTTCCTGCTGGGAACTCTTGTTTTAAGCCATTGCTATGTTTCAACAAGTATGCCACAAGAGTTTCATACCATCTTCCTTGTTGACCACAATGGACAAATATACCAAGGTAAATTGCTAAATCAATATAGCTCTGCAGATCATGTTATCAGTTATGTTACACTGCACCTGCAGTGTATTTAACATATTGCAGAGTGGTTTTATTGGTGGGACATAAGTAAATGATTGTCTAATACTGAGAATAAGAGAAGTGTATGTGCCAGAAAATAAGTATCAGTACCAGAGTGGCATAGAGGGACAGCATCTTGCCAATCTGTGGCATACTTGGCATAAATGAGATTTTATTCCATTTACACATTCAGACAAGTTCAAATACTTTGTCAGCTACAGCTAGTTCAAACTCTGATTGCTTGCTTGCTAAGTGGTGTTTCTGAATGAGATCGCATTGCACCACTGTTGCCCTCCCTCCCGTCTGTCCTCCCTGGGCTACTGAAAGATTTCCAGAGAAGTTTAGTATGTTGGCTTCACTTTCAATGCCCAAAATCATTGGGATCCTGAATGCTCTCCCTGTGTGTTGTTACCACAGTTTCACTCTCCGAGATCCCCAGGAAGAGAGGTCTCCATGCATAAATGCATAAAATGCATAAATAGATCAAGAGGGGTGTCTAGAATATCCTTCTTGGTGACTACTTGCTATCCTTCCTTTAACCATGAGATCTTTGGTTTTTTTACAGTAAATGCTTTCATTTTTCTTTTTTAATTTGTTAAGAATTCCTTTTATTTGTACCCCCTGTAGTATGTAGCATGTATCCCAATGAGTACTGCCTTTGTTACTACCGAGACTCCCAGTGAAGTTTTAGGGTGTGCTGTTGTTTCGTCTAGCTAAGTAGCAAGAGTTTAGCAATTTTTCATCAGCGTACTGCAATGCTCTAAATAGCAACACTGACAGACACTGAAATACAGATTTTAGACAAGGTTATTTTAATACGTCTCTTTTTATAGTTAGCAGTATCATTTATCTGTTTAGAGATGACACTTCTTTCAGTGTGTTTTTTTTCACTGATACAGTTAGGTATATATTAACTGAACATGCATATTAAAAAACACAAGGAACCATGCTAAAAGTACAATATGAGACTAAAATCAGCCACGTCGAAACTGGAAAATGTCATGAGTACTTTTTTTGAGTGTGTGTGTAACAATATTATTTCTGCAGTAGCAGAAGTACTTACTACTTTTTTTACTAGGCTGTCACTGCTAGCAGCACAAAGAATAGACAGTGCTGAAGGAATGTCTTGGGCACGTGTTAAAGAGACTTCCCCTCGTGGCTTAGCTGGGTCTCTGGATTCTTTTGCTCCAGGTATCAAGCGACATTGGAATAACTGCTGACTTACAGGACCTTCTCTGGTCCCCTCCACCTCAAATCCATGCAGCACATACAGGTGATCAGCACAGATCAGATACCTGGTGTAAAAACTAGCTAAGCTCGGCATTAACTAAATTAGTTAAAATAGAAGATGCCAAGCAACCTTGTCTTTGGGCATTGCTACCTTTAACACCTAAACCAAAAGGAGATTCAGATGTTACAGATACATGTATCAAGTAAACATTATAAATAATAATGGCATGCTCATAGGGGCTTTCCCCTTTTTTTTCTGATAGACATTGTCCTCTGATGGAAGAACAGAGAAATAGGCGTTGTTTGTTTGCTTCTATTTGTTCTGCTATTTTTTTTTTAATATATATTAACATAGAGGATTATTTTCTAGGAAACATAGGCAACATTTAGAGAACAGTAGCGTGGGTTTGTTAAAAAACAGAGGTGCTTCTTCCAGTTACTGATAGGGCTTCTTTTGGAAAGCCCCTTCCATTGTATTTGAAATCAAAACACACAAAGTCTGAAATTAATGCATTCAGATAAAAACGCAGGCAGGTTGGAACATTCCTATTAAACACAACCTCCTCACCCTTTTCATTACTGTTGCTTTTATTGCAGACTTGTAATAGCATTGAGTGATATAACAGCCTTTCCCAAAAGCCAGCAGCAACAATAAGCACTTTCCACTTCCCATCCTTTTAAATATCTAGTTCAATCACGAATGAATTTAAGGATAAGAAGTTCTAAGAAGGATGGCAGCTGGGAAGCCTGGTTTCACTTTGGATGTGTGAGGTGGAGTCTTTCTTCTGAGGAGCACTAGTCTCCCACCGCAGCCTTTCCCTCAGGGAGCGTTACTAGACTCTTTCCTCTTTATCCAGGTGAAACTTTGTAAAACTTAATGACATTGCATCCTCAGCCAAATTCGGTTGAAGTTATCCAATGGGTTAAAATTAATTGACACCTTTGATTAAAAAGGAACCGACATACGTATATATACAAAATGCTCAGTATGCTCATTTCAGTCTTATTTTTTCTGCAAAATAGGTCAGAAAACTCTCCCTGTTGCCAGTCCTGGGAAAGTCTTTCACACACAACTTTTTGTACTTGGATACTTAGTTTTTGTATCATATATGTTGGCCTCAGCAGTATAACTTAGAGGGGCTAAAACTTTCCAGGCTGTGTCTTACGTTGGTTCCTGTCCTTTTGCTAGAAAAGCTTAGATGGGAGCTGACCGGAAAAAAAAAAAAAAAAAAAAAAAAAAAAAAAAAGGAAGAAAGAAGAGACAAACAGAGCTCACCAATTGCCCTGACTACTATGTCATTCGAAACCGCACTCATAAACTGGGAGAATTGCCTAATGACATGTTATTACACAGGATTAACACATTTTCTAGCCCATTATTTAATTAGGAAAAACAAGAATGTAATATTTGGGCATTCAAACACTTAGTTGTTTCTAGACCTTAAACACATAACTACCACAGTCAGCTTTTATAGCTAAGAGAGCTTGGAAACTGAGAAGTAACCTGACAGAGTGAAGAAAGGAGGTTAGATTTGTATGTCAAATACACAGTATGCAATGTTCTGAAAACGCCTGGTTTTTATAAGATGGTGTTCTGGAGAAAGAGATAGGGGCAGTTAGTTAAAAAGAAAAGAGTTACAGCTGTGAGTTAAAGATGATATTTACATCATCCCAGGGTCCCTGTGAAATGCTCTCATCTTTGGTACTCTCTCGTGATGGCAGAGAGGTAGCTGTGGGTCTTTTATAAAATAATCAATTATCTGACTCTCAATCTTTTCTCATTTGTTTTGTTTTTCTTTTTGCTGATAAGGGTGAGAAGCAAAAAACCATGGGTGTGAGAATTCAAATTCTCATTATTTTCCTGAGCACCTCGGAGAGGTTTTCAAGGCAGTCTGCCCTTTTTTGAAGTGGCTAACTTTTACTTTTGACAAAACTTTTTGGGCAGATAAGGAAGCTGTGTGACACCTTAAACCAAGTGAAATCTTTTCAGGCAGCAGAGCCAAAAAATGTTATCCGAGTAACAAATGAAAGTGAGTGAAATGATGAGTAGCAGGTCCAAGGGATGATTGCCAGCAACAGCACTTGATTTCAAGTGGGATTGGAGGAAAGAGAGGGATTCTCAAGAGGATGGTCTGCAGTATGTTGGTGTTTAAATGGTAACGTGTAAAGCCTAAACCTTCATGGAGTCACCCTGGTTGGTTGTGAGTTTTCACACACTCATCCAAACAGGAGTAAAATGACTGTACTGAAAAAAATGAGTGTTTCTTACTGGGAACTCTCTTGAGGCTTGGTTGCAGCTCTTGAGAGTGTGGCAGATGGATGAGGCAGGGCTTGGACTCATGCCTGGCCAAGGCTTTGGGGTGGTGAAGTGTGCTCTGAGGGCAGCTTAGATGACTCAGGAGCCTGCATTTCTGCACAGCCAGCCGTGTACCTCGGGTGACAACCTTGATGCATGCAACCGACTCGCAGAAACCCGACAGCTCTGGGACTAATGATTGATGCGGTTTTGTTTTGTTCTTTTTTTACTTTTCTTTTTTGGGCAGCCCCCCCTTCCCCTTCCTTCTAAATTGTTTTCTCAGCTTGCTTGAGTCTCAAAGTCTGTCTCCTGCTTGTCTTGAACAGCTGGAATGAATCTGGACTGAATGAACAGACTGGGCTGGACCCTGGGAGGATCTCAACCTCCAGGAGGAGCAACCTGGCTGTCTAACCTGCGATGCTGGGACCTAGGGAGATTTAATACCACTGCAGATGGCTGCCTGCAGCCTGGCACTAGGACTGTGGCTTCTGCTGCTTCTCCAGGATATCCAGACAGCCCCACAGGTAAGGCAAGGTGGCACCAGGATCCTGCAGCTCCTCAGGACGCAGGAGCCTGGAGAGGTCTGGGGGTACCTTGGGCTGCAGGGCTATCCTGCCCATAGGCTGGGTGCTGAGTAGTGGGTGTCCACAGAAAGAGGCTTTGTGCAACACAGGGTGATAAAGGTATAAAGCAGTGCAGCCAGGAGAGTTTGCTCTCTCTGGGAACTTTGCAGGCAGGAGCAGGGGATACGGGCTGTGATCTGCATCTTTTTGGTGGCATTGCTAGTGTTACGCCACCTCCAGGCACATCACAGCTAGGGAATGAGGAAAGATTTGATGGGGGTGAGGGACTGTTCTCGTTTGTTTGGGTGAGTGGTTTTTATTTTTGCCGGGATAGCCAGGTGCTCTGTGACAGACACATTCCTTGCAGAGCTTGGTTCAAAGGGCTTCTGCTCACTCTGCTGATGTGAGTCAGGGCTGGCAAATTGAAAGGCATAAAAGCAAAAAAACCCCAATAAAATACCTTCCTCTTTACAACCGCCCATCCCTCTGACACTGACTTCCTCATGAATGAGCTATTATTTCTGCATCAAGTTGACTTAAGATAGACATAGCCCACTAGCTGCACTCAGCTGATGCTGTAGATGCAAGCTAGTTCCCTGCTCAGATCGTATCATCCCCTGTGGGTTTGCTCCCCTCCCCGCTCCAACCCGCCACCCCCCTCAGCCACTTTCCCCCTCCTCCCTCGTGGATCACAAGGCAATGAGCCCTCAGCTCCTGGCATAAATCCAGGTAATTTCCCTGGCTGACACAAACATACACACACAAAAAGGTCAATTTTGGAGGCTTTTTGCACAGGTAAAGTCAAGTAGGTGAGCAACTGCACACTGTGTTGGATCCTGAAATTGGCCCTTTTCCCTTGCAGTGGAAATATGAGCATATATTAGGCTAAGACACCTGTCTGTACATTGTAACTGAATGATATGGCGCATCACTTGGGCTCTCAGGAGATTTTTTTTACAAGAAACTGATTCTGATTAGATCTTTGAAAATAACCAAGTCCTGCATCCTCTTCATAGACATTTGAAAAAGATCCTCCTGGCTCTTTTGGTAAGAGTAGGAGTTTGTCCTTGTGTCTTTAGTTGTAAATTCCCCTCCCACATTGCAAATTTGCTCTAATTCGCCCTGGTTATCTGTCCTGCCACTGTCTGCTTCCTGAAATACAGAAGGATTGCTATTCTTCTATAGGACTGAAGTCTGTAGTCCTTATTCACTTGAAGAATAGTTAGGAGGGCATTCAGATAAGTTTGTCCAGTTTGCTGAATGCAAACTGCCTTAGGAGATGAAAAAAAAAGATGGTATTTTTGCCATTTGACATCACTTTTGGTGTTTTGTTCACAAAATGAAAGGGGCAGAGAGAAAATTTGGTTTTCTGATACTCATTGTCAACATTCAGACTCACTGCAAAATCATCAGTTACCTGGAATAAATATGTAGATCTTGCTGGGATAAGTAACTGGCTTTTCACTGTCTTTCTGTATTGCCTCTATCACAGCAACACTTGCTTTTACTGCTACTGGAGTACAAGCGATACTGTTTAATGTGAGCAAGCCAGAGCTTATTGGTCAGATTTTAAACCATATTCCACCTCACTTGAGTCCACAGTTTGGGTTTTGTTTGTTTTAATATTCATTTAACTCTCAGTTGTTAATAATATCTTTACTGTCAAGCAGATGAAGCTTAACTAATTGAAGTCTTAGGTTATCAGTTTCTTTTGAACTGTCAGAATTTGGATGGAAGCTTGAAAGGGAGTCAACTGTTTTGCTACAGTATTAGTCAGTTCTAGAATAGTGCATGCTGGTAGAAGATTTTTTTTTTACTGTAATATGCTTTCTTCCTGACTTACAGCTCATTTGTAGCAAGCTGATTTCTTACTCTGTCTCACCATCACTTTTTCTCTATGACCTCAAAAGACCATAAAAAAATGAGTCAAACCTTGTCCTGACTGAATTGCAGAGTAACCCACTGAATTCAGCACCATCTTTACAATTGCCATTATTTAAATTGGAATAGCAAATGTGCTTGTAGATACAAGGAAAGTGAGAAGAGCTACAAAAAGCCTATTTCCTAGAACTAATTTTCAAAAGCAAGAACTGAAAAACCCAAATGCTTTGTAATGAATATGTTTATTTAATTGGGCCTTGATCTGCAACACTTTAAAACCAGAAAAAAATAGCTGGCCTGATAGGTCAATGAAAGCACTAAGCCAAGAGAACCCTGGCCGGCCTGAACAGGATATAAATTGCGGTCTTTACTTTCACGAGTTGTATTCCAGCTCCTGCTAAATCAAAAACCTTCCTTTGAAGTGTGTGCAGCGAAAGATTAATGCAATTCAGCCTGTGTCTCTCTCCAGTTGAACAGTACACTGAATCCAATTTAAGAACTCCTTGTATTAGAGCAAAACCAGATAAAAATTACTAGTCTAATATACACTCATGGCTTGTTCAAATTTGCTCAGAAGATGTGGACAGATCAACTTTGTAGTGGTAGGCTTTCTGCTACACTGGCGATTGTTTACTACACCAGCTTACCTCTTGTTAGTTTAAATATGTACCTGTTCCTCTACAGCTGGCATAAAGCAGCATTAACTCTGCATTGTGTCCTCAGGTCCAATCCAGCTCAAATCAATTCTGACATAGCATACAAATGCAGAAATAATGTATGTGAGGTTTCCCGTTACAGCTGCGCGCATCGGCAGAGACCTGTTGCACAAAGGGGAGGCCCTGCTCCTGCCTACACAGTGCCACCAACTTTCCTGCATTGAATTTAGTGGAAGTTACTGTGCAGCCACAGGGTGAATTGTTTCACTGCAGTAACCCTCTGAAAACCAACTTCACAAATTCAGAAAGCAGAGTTTTCTAGGAGTTCTAGGAGTCAAGTGAACTCCTAGAACCGATTCATCCTCTGGAAACACAACTGCTCTGTCTTAAACAATCAAGGAGTTAGAGGGGAAGGAAAATGTGGGTACAGGCAAGAGAGGGGAAGTGGGATTGCACCCTTGGGTGGCAAAGAGCCACAGGATTAGCACAGCTGTAATAGACACATATTCCCACTCTGCTAATCCATTCTTAGTACAGACCCATCCCTTCAGAGTTTCCTCAGAATGGGAAGGACAAAGACCTACTGTCTACCACAGCTGGATTCCTTGTTCCTACCCACCAATACTTTTGTGATCTTCCTTGACTTTTAATTGTTTCTTAATAATACGTATTAACGAACAGAACTGCAAGTACTAATGGACAATACTGTGTGTCACTGGGATAAAATTGGTATTTCTTCATTGAGACTGGATTATCTTTTGGAAAGGGGACAGGGAAAGACTAGGAAATGATGCCTTAAAAAGTGAAATTGTGCTAGAATTTTTAATTTCCTGACATAACCTGTGTACTGTTTCTGTCTCTCTTGAGATTCAGACAAGAGTGGATAAGGAGGAGGGACAGTCAAAAGATGAAAGAGAAAAATACTCTGAATGTTAATTAAACAGGACTTTGAGGTTACTGCATTTCATTCTGTTCCTTGCAGAGATGAGGAGAGTCTGTTCTGTAGAACTTATTGGAGATTTCCTTGATGAAGCAAAGCCATGTGCTAGTTGCTGCTGAGTATGGATTATGGCACGCTCTTCAGTGTTTCTAGGCATTCCAGGAAGAAAAGGAGGGAATGGGGCAGAAGTGAAAGTTCTTACACACAAATCCTTCCCTACAAAATAAGTAGTAAGGGGCAAAAATGATGAAGTGAATCTTCTCTCACAGGCTAATTGACAATTTCTGTAAGCATACTGGAGCCAGGAGAAATGGCCAACGCTGCAAGTGGAGAATTTCTTAGCGCTTTCTTTTTTGTGGGCCTCTACACACATGCACCATGGAATCAAGAAGGTGAACCTCCCACCCCACCCCGACACTCACAGCTGATGCTTTTTTGTAAGAAGGTGATAGCGTTGAGGTTTTGTAATGCAAGGCTGAAACTTTGTTCTGTCTCCTTTGCTTTATCCTTTCCTTTCATTTCAAGAGTTATTTATGAGCAAATAGGACCTGCTAAGTCAAACCTTAACCTTCAACTTCTGCCTAACGGAGCCTTAATTTAAATAAATGAGTTTTGCTCTGGAAAAATGAGTTTTATTAGTGATATTCACACAATCCTGAGTCAAAGTAATTAAGTTAATATTTTTTTCTGAGATGCGTTAGATTTCCAATGTCATCCTAGAATGTATTAAAAAAGGACTCTCTGATTTACGTTCATACCAGCGAATGGGATAACGGTCCAAGGCAGAAGACTCTCACTGTTTTGTAGTTAAACCTTATGTGTCTTATTCAATATTTTATAACGCTTGGTTTTGTCCAAGCGCTCACAACCAGAAATATATTTGAAATGTCTTAATGCTGAGATTATTGTTGTCAGTGAGAGCAGTAAGAGCACATATTCCTTTTCTTCCTGCTGTGTTCTTCTTGAGCCCTCATATGATAAAGTACCACTTTTAACATGAATTTTTCCCTTTTCTCCTCGCTGCCTTTGTGATTCCCTCCCTTCTCTTAGTTGATCTCTGTTCTGATTAAGGCTTGATGAGAGGGACATTTTCTTTAAAAGCTTCCAGTGTTGGGTACCGTCATCTCAGCCACAATACCAGAAACCCAGTACATAGCAGACTCCCACAGTTGCAGCTGTTGGCAATACAGCTCAAAACAGGTCTGTGCAGCTCAAAACAGTATGTATCTGTGCTGGGGAGATCAATGCTGCTACTGTTGGTGGGAATTTTTCTCAGAATTTCCCTCATCTAAAAAGGATCATTCTGTGCTGTCACCAGATTCCTTTGTAGCCACAGTTTTAGAAGATAACTAGCTTTTCCCCTGCCTGTTTTGATTGCAGGCAGCATGGGGGCCTCCTGAGCAAACTGCCTGTCAACGTTTTTGAGTGGAAATATGCTTTTATGTTTCACTAGAAAGGAAAAGCTAGAGAGAACGTAAACTGTAAGTTCTGCTGTAGCAGACTGACCCATGCTGGTAGCAGTTGTCCCCCCCTTGGCAACTGAACTGTGAGTGTTGGCAGGAGGAGGAGTGTTTACAGCACCATTGGCGATAGTTTGGACAAGATTTGGTAAAAGCAAGCAAATCTAAAGTTGAGGACCCAGTGGGACTGGAGGGACAGTATGACCTGTCTGCCCTTACAGAGCCTATTAGGGGTTCCCTGGTGCTACCACCACAAAAATACCCATAATTTTAGATAGACATTGGATCCAGTACAGCAAGGACTTTAAAGTAACACATCTAAGGCTAAGCAACGATAGAGCTGGGAAGGGAACCGCCAACCTTGAACGTTAAGCTACAGGCCCTTTTCCTGCCCTCAGCCTTGTGGTGGCCTCACTGTCATGTTGCTGTGGGTTTATACAGAGCTGATCCTGGACGTACAAGCTCAGTACTGGACTACTCAGACAACAGTTCACCCAAGCCATTTTGATATTTACCAGGTGAGGATTAGAAATCCAGTTTGTGTTCCAGCTGCAGTCTGTAGTAGGCTTACCACTATGTAGAAATGTTAAGTTGCTATTGAAAATAGACATGTCAGTTCAACAACCTTAATTTCTGAGAAGTTATGCACATATGTTGCTTCCATAATTCTGTGGAAATCTAATGGGTTTTTTGGCCAAGCCACTGAAATATTTTTTTTTTTAAACAGTATTGGTTAATCAGCATTCAAATATTTCGTAACTCCAGCACTCCGTTGTCATTCTGTCCAGGAACAGCAAGACAAATATGCATTAAGTATTTTGCAGTCCCTCCAAATTTGAATGGATTTGATGGTTGATGTCTAGATTTCTGCTGTTAAAAAGGAGTAGCCAACAGCTGAGGAACAAAAAAAGATCAAACACATATCACTTGGAGTCTTCTTGCACACAGAGATCTAAGATGATAGTCAAATCAAGAAAACGCATAAGGTATCTTTCCAGAAGCACTGAGTCGTGAAAGGAGTGGGACTGGAAAATACAAAATCTAGAGTTCCCTGTGTTTCTTGGTGAATTGTTTCCAGCAATCTCTTCCTAATTAGAAATACTGAGTTCATCAAAATGAAAGATCAAACAAGCCAATATCTTATTGCAAACTTGCACCCTCATTTCCCCAATTGTAAATGAGATGTCAGAGGTGGTATTTTACATGTGGGAAGAGTAGTTACAGGTGGTGAAAGTGAGGTAATTCACATGTTCAGTTGCTGAGTGGACAAATTACCTCAGTTCAGGTCTATTGCTACCCAGTAATAATACACATTTTTGTTCCCTTTGCACTTCATATCTTTGGCTGGTTATCTTTTGCTTTAGTTAACTCATTACCCTGATATTCATTACACACAGATAGAAAAATGAAAATTACATTATCCTTGTATGAGTGACTTTCCTTCACCCTTTCCCCAATAGTAGCATAATCAAACCTCTGCAGAATATGAGTTGTCACCATCATTTCATGAAAGACTTAAAACATTCTGAGACCTTGGCCCTTCACCTCTGGCATTTCTTCAAGGCATGTTCTTTGCTTTTAGGCACCAATTTGTTTCACTTCCCCAAAAACTCACAGAACTTTTGGTGGGCTCTTAGTGTGAGATTTTTTATTCCAGGTGCACGAACACTTGAAATTTAGCTTACAAAACGCCTTGCATAAGTTAAGAAGCAGAGCCCATATAATTTTTAGTGACACCTGCCTTTCCACGCTGCCAGTTTTGCTAATGTAATTTATTTTGAGCTTTTAAGCCTGAAGTGCTAGGGGTATGGGGGCTTGGTTTATACTCAGGTCTTTACCTTAAAGTATGCTGTCTACAAAGGGCCAACCTTTCTGCTCAGTTTAAGAGCAGAACTTTGCATCATTGCATTGCTGTTACGGGTCACATTAGGAATCAAACAGCTTTAGGATTTGGATGCAAAAAATGACAAGAGTGGGGAGCTGATGACTGATGCTGAGCATTGATATATACATTATTTATCACTGAAAGGATTTATAGTAAGTTGAATGCTCATGAGACACCTCTACTGCACAGATGGCAACTCTTAAAGACATTGTGCAGGTAGGTACGGATTAGAAGTGGTAGGGTCTTCAGAAGGTGGTTTCTCAGCCATAGAAATCATCTCATGATTTGTTAAAATGACTTCTTTTTACGGCAGAGCACCTTGCGCTTGGCTCAGTAAACAGTAAAGGTGGCTACAAAGCTGTGCTTGTAACTGGATACCTGAAAGCAGCATTTGTTGGGAGGCTGCGGATGTCATGTATTATGTAGCTGGCTGTAGTATATAGGTGCCCTCTTGTGGAAAGGAAAAAAAAAGGTTGAGTACTTTCATTTCATACGTATATTTTCATAATTTGTGTAGTATGTATGTATAGCTCATGCAGTAATTTATCACAACACTAGCATATTCATATCAAATGTCAAATTCATAATCAGAATTTGCATTGCTGTAATTAAGAGCAGAATCTAATCATAAAATCCTGTTTTCAATATTTTAGACAAGGTAACTTTTTAAAAAGCAGCCTCACACTTTTACACAGACACTATTCCTTTATTCAAACCCCAAAAGAGACAACTGAATAAGCTGTAAGCTTATTCGCTGCATAAATCATTCAAGAATTTTGTTCCCACCCCGATTTAAAATTTAACATCATTAGCAGCCAGAGCTGGTTGCCTAGGAGAACCAGGCAGAGAAGATGAGGTTTTTGTGGTGGCTTCCCATAGCTCTTACAGAGACACTAATCCAGGATGACTTAGCTACAGCCAGGATGCTGTTGTGTCTTAAATTTTCTTTATAAAACTATTAAATTCACTTAATCTCACTGAAGTGACTCCTGGATGATCCTTTGCCTAGTGGCTGGTCTTGTACCATTTCCTGTTATTCAATTTGGTCTCAGAGTGCCCGGCTAACCGGGGTGCTTCACGCAGATGCAAGGAGATTCCACTTCCTTTTCCTACAGCCTAGGGCTTCCTCTTCAGAAAAGAAGAATACAGGGTGCATATTTGTAAACCTGATTTGAGTCAGGCTGAGCAAGCAGACCTCTGCTATTTCCTCTGTATCATAAGCTAGCAAAATGCTTTGTAGGGAGGCTGTGTGGCCCAGTGGTTAGTGCAGAAATGCGTCAGGCAGGATTTCTCAGTTCTATTACTGGAGCTCGATGAAATTTTATGGTTTCAATATGTTTCTTTTTCTTATCCTTTTGTTAATTTCCTCCTTGACTGAAAGTTTCTGTTTTCCAATGTAACCTGGGGCAAGTTAAATAACTTCTGTGTTTTATGGTCCTGCCGTGAAAAGAACAGCATATTAAACAGGAGAATACAGCCGTGAAACTAGTTAGGTAGTAAGATTCTGTACTGCATACAAAGGCAGTAGGAGGCATTAGGTATTATTTCAAAGGCCAATGGGAAATTCATCTGCAGAAAGCAAGATGTCATTTTTCTGAAATATTTAACTGCTCTACCAGTATCATGTGGGAAAATCTCTGGGGAATCTGCTGAATGAGTCTTCAAAAAAAATTTGCCATTTATATCTTCTAGCAAATACTGAAAATGAAATTCAGATAACAACATTTTTAGGGGAGTATTAAGGGAGATGCCAAATTCAAAAATCAGATTTGCTCATCAGAAATTGTAGCACTGTAATTTCCCAGAACATATAATGGCCCTGCCATACAAAAATGAAGTCTTATTATATGCTTCTTGATTCAGTTCATAGCTAAGTCTCATTTTCTAAGCTAATACTAGAACTATTGTGTGTGGGGTTTTTTAATTAAACAAGTATCAGTTATATAGTCAAACCAAAGGTTGTCCTGAAAACCTTCACTCGCAATAGAAATGGGATTAGTTATTTGAATAAGGGCTTCATTGTGAGAGTATTTGCAGCATTCTTTACAAGGCAAAACCCTCTTGTTCTCAGTGCAGGATTTGTCCCTAAATGATAAGTAAAACAATTTATTCATTAATAATAAACACATCTTTACCTCACTAAATTCAAGCATTATGACTGCATAAATAACTGAACAGAAAGATTTGTTTGCTGCAAACAAGAATTATCTTTGTGGATTACAGCCAATCTCGCTAGATTTAGATGATGCTGACTGTGACACCACCTCTTATTCCAGCGCACACAGAGATGGAAATCATTACAGATATTAGGGATTCTTTTTTTTTATTTTCTAAAAAAATCCTTATCTCAAATTAACATGGGATCATATCAGGACAGCGATTTTTAGCCTTTTTTTTTTTTTTTTCTGTTACAAGATTTCTAAAGGAGATACAGACTAATAGACAAGCTTTTCTTAGTGATCCTGCAGCTAAGTTTCATAGGGTGTTTGGAGCATTGGCTGAAAAACATTTTTGTAGGGCTAGGCCACTACCATACCATTTTTATTGTATGAATCAAGGAGTTAGTTTCTGAGCACTGAAATGCTTGATACAGAAGTTGGGCTACAGTATTCCATTCCTGTGTTTAAATGGCTTTCAGATAAAAGAGCCTGCTGAGTGAATACATATTGAATTATTGCTAAATACACTGAATGTTGCAATCTTTGCTTAAGCATATGGGCAACAGTAATTTAGTTGCTTTGGGGGTACTTGAACTTTCGAAAAGCTGTAGGCTTTTCCTTACTGTCTGCAACTACCATCACTTTAGACAGATACTGGGATCTGCTCTAATACAGAACTAATTGTTTTCTAATTGTGCCTTTCGTCTGTTTCAATTTCTAGACATCATTAACCCCATCTCATTCCTGTAATACGCTTGAGAATTGGTTCTATGACAAAACTTCACGAAGCTGCTGTTACCAGTGTCCCTCAGGTCAGTATGTTTATAATTCAGTCAAATTAACATAGAGCCTTTCTCATAGAGATAGTAGGAACCGTGTGCATCTGCAGAATTGCATTTCATCCCTGAAGAAAAGTGAAATTTCATGAATCACTATCTAGTGATAGCTTGGGGAAGAGTGGCTGGAAAGCTGCCCAGCGCAGAAAGGCCTGGGGGTGCTGGCTGACAGCGGCTGGGCATGAGCCAGCAGCGTGCCCAGGTGGCCAAGGGGGCCAACAGCACCCTGGCTTGTGTCAGGGGTGGTGTGGCCACAGGAGCCGGGCAGGGATGGTGCCCCTGTGCTGGGCACTGGTGAGGCCGCCCCGCGAATCCTGGGGTCAGGTTTGGGCCCCTCGGGACAAGAAGGACATGGAGGGGCTGGAGCGTGTCCAGAGAAGGGCAGCGGGGCTGGGGCAGGGTCTGGAGCACAAGTGTGCTGGGGGGCGGCTGAGGGAGCTGGGGGGGCTCAGCCTGGAGAAGAGGAGGCTGAGGGGAGCCCTCATCGCTCTCTGCAGCTGCCTGAGAGGAGGCTGTGGTGAGGGGGGTCGGTCTCTTCTCCCAAGGAACCAGCGATGGGACGAGAGGAGATGGCCTCAGGCTGCGGCCGGGGAGGCTTAGGCTGGGTATTGGGGACAATTTCTCCCCTGGCAGAGCGGTCAGGTGCTGGCACAGGCTGCCCAGAGCAGTGGGGGAGTCACTGTCCCTGTGACTGTGTAGACATGGCACTTCAGGGCATGGTTTAGGAGGCCTGGGGGTGTTGAGTTGGGGGTTGGATTTGATGATCTTAGAGGTCTTTTCCAACCTTAATGACTCTGTGATTCTAGTGTGGATCCAGATGTGAACTTGTTCTCCACTGCCCTGCTCCTGTTCAGTATGCATGTGAACAATCTGTAAATTGCAAACAAGATAACTTGCTAGATTTTTTAACATGTTTTTTATCGGTTGACCTCACACTCTGAAGTAGCTAGAAGTAGGCAGGTCTAAGAATTCATTTCAGCTTACCTCAGGGTGTGAAATAGCACTGTGAAATTAGGCTAAATAAGTTTCTCATCAGAGACTAAAAATATAAAATGAAGGTGTGGAAAATCTGTCATTATCCTCATGGTCAAAACAGTTTACAAAGTGTCTCACATGAGAAAGGGAACAGCCCCTTGTCAGGGGACCCAGTGAGCTTTGCCGGAAGCTAGCTGTGACTCAGAGGCACATGAGGTCAGAAGCAGGAAACACCTTGGTGAGAGAGTTCTGGAAATGACTGAAACTCCCCCTGTTGGCCAAAAAACCCCTCAGTGAGTGGGACATTTTATGGTACTTCACCATCATCAATCTCTTGTTATCGAAATTATTTCTTTTTTATCTCTCTTTTTTTTTTTTTGAAAGGAAATTTTTGACATTTATTTGTGCTCTAATAATAAAGTGGGTTTTAGTGCTTGGTTGCTAGCATTTGCATGCAGTTACATCAGGGTTCCCACTGAGACATCTCATACCACTGGCCCCACCACTAGAATCACTGAGAAGCTGTATAAGTAAACAAGAGCAAGGGATGGAGAAACTGGTCCCATGAAAGAATAAAAGGGGCGGGGATCTGACTCTGAGCCGGTCCCAAGGAAAGCTCTTTTCCCCTTCAAAACCATACTTTTCAAAATCTCCCATAATGACAGATGTCATAGTGAGGTCTTGTGAAAAGCAGAGATCTGATTTACATCTGGCTGTAATGATCCACCGGCCTCAGTCATTTCACCTCTCCTTATTCCTGAAACTCATTTTGTTGCCACATCCTCATGTCAGTCTTAGTCCTCTCTTCACATCCTTCAGGGCCTCCTTCACAACAGAAACTCTTAAGAATCCTTTTCCATTTTAATCTTCCACTACTCCTTCAAGCAACAACTTGTTCATATCTGCTACCTAACTTAACTGCTCACTGCAAAGAAAGAGAAGCTTTCCTAAAATTCTGTTTAATCAAAGTGGAGCATCTCAAACTCTTGATACAACCTGGCTTTACTTTCCTTGGTGCTCCAGCCCACAGATGTAGAGCTTTCAGTCTGAGCACACTGCCCACATGCAAGCCATCTTCTGTTTCAAAGTTAATTTCAAGATAAACTTCAAACCAAACCTCTAAAGATCATTCTAATCGATTGCTACAGTTGCCACATCTGTTCTCATGTACTTAATTCTTGTGCAGGTAAAATGAGACTTCATACCTGGAATACCAGAATAATATTTTCTTTCTGTCATTACAGAACAAAATATTTCCCTCCTGTCAAGGAGAGGAAAAGAGACTTTCATGGGAAATAATGGTATATGCTAGAACAGCTTGTGTTATGCAGAAGTTGTTATTCTACTTCACTTCTCTTTATTCTGTTTATGTTTTTTTACCTTTGTTGTTTGGTTGGCTTTTTTTTGTTTTGTTTTGGTGGGGTTTATTTTTTTTTGTTGTTTTTGTTTTAGTCTCTAAATCAGATATCCAGCTCTACAAGATAGTGCTGCAGTCAACACCCAAGATAATTTCCCACCCAGGTTAACAGCAAATCCTCAGGAGTGAATGAATGCACATACTCACAAAAGAAAAACACTTAAAACATTTAATCCACTTACTTTCAGTACATTTTTCTGTACAGGTGATTGCAGCTGGTATTCCTACTGCTCAGTCTTTTATCTGGTTGTTGAGCTATGAACACAGTCAGTGGAGAACAGCACCAGAAGACACTGTTAGGCAAGCTTCAAAGCTGCTGCACCTGGGGCACACATCCCCCAAGGGAGGGACCCATGTGTACAGGAAATCTCAGATAACTGAAGTTAAAGCTTTTGGGTCATTGTGGGAGGAAGGGGAAAATGACACACGTGCAGGTACACATTTGCAGCTTGAGTGCTGAGATTCAGCAATCAGCCCCCACCTTGAAAAGAATAGTCTCAGACAAGTAGTTTTGAGGAGGTGGGAGTGACGTGGTTCAGGCTTGTCTGGCGGTATTTAGTGGGCCAAATATAGCACAGCTGCTTTTACCTGCACTCCTACATCATCCTTGCCAAAATGTATAGTAGGTGAGTTATTTCCCTGACAGGTTCCCCCTCCCTGTGGTTAACTCCTTGTGATTGGGTGATGCAGGCTGAATGCTGAAACTGGGATTAATTTTTCTCCTTCTGTTTTCCACCTGTGGAACATTCAACTCTTCCTGTCTTTAGGTTGCTGCTTTAGCTTTTCCTTTTGCTTCTGCAACTGCCACTGTTCCTTACCCTCTGGAAATAATCCAGCTCTTGGCAAGGCCACAAGGTCACAGCTGATCACTGCATCTTCTAATTTCTTTGGCACTATGGCCAGTGGTAGAATACCTCATCTTTTGCTTCAGGAGCTGAAACATTAGGAATGCTTCTGTCCCAGCCTTTCCCATACTCCTGGCCAGTTATTGTACCTAGCTTGGCAGATGGATGGTTTTAAAAGCTATTGACTGGAAAGTGATTGCCAGGCATAAACATTGAGTCATAGAACAGCTTAAGTTTGGCAAAGACCTCCAGAGGTCATCAAATTCAGCCAGCTGCTCAACTTCATGCCTGCTGCATATACACAGAAGCTGTGAGATCCAGGGTAGTGTGCTTTCAAACTGTGAGCAATGAGTCCAGGTGAGTTGGAAGTGTTGAGCAGAGAAAGTGTATAGCATATACATCCAGCATCAGGAAAACATACATATGTAACTTGGTTTGTTTAAAGGAAAACCACTGGAAAATCAAACCATCTCATGACTGTCAAGGCAACTGTAAAACTAGCAGGACTGCTCAGAAGGCAACCTACTGCAAACCTGCTGGGGTATATAGGGCACAGCTCAAGAAGCACCATCTCATAACATCCCATTCTGAACATGGGAGATGGGGTTGTTCCTGCTTGAATCCATGTGCACCTAGGCGATTCTGGCAGCCTTTGAAATGAAAAGCGATGCCTTAGGTAGCAAAATATCAGGACTCGGTTGCTATAGTCAAGAAGAAAACATGAAAAACAATTGGCTGGGAACTTAGCGATGGCAGGACAATATTGCCCTCACTGCAGACATGGTGGTCTTTTCTAACTGTCAGCAAATGACTTGCCGTGTGCCCATTTGGCAGCGATCCATGCTGACTGTGATGATACCATGGCTAGTGTTGCTGTAGCAGGACAGTTGTGATCCCTTCACACTTGAATGGGAAAGGCAAAAACGTGCTAGAGAAACCAAATGACAGGTACGAAGAGAAGACTCTGGTAGTGTGTCTAGCAGGTAAATGAGCATACAAGAACACTTCAGGATGGTTGTCTCCTGTGATTCTGAACAGGTATCCTGCATATTTTGTTTTTTCTTCTCCAGGCTATGTTAAAAAGAAAGCATGTCCTAGGGACCCAAATGAAGATTGCATGAGATGTGGACCTGAACAGTACGTGAATGAAGAATACCAAAAGCCACGATGTGACGCTTGTGTGTCATGCGCAAAAGGTTTGCTTTCCCTCACACATACCTCGCAGCTATATCCTCTCCAAATATTTTATTTACACTCTACTTATATTTTATTCATTTAGAATTTCCAGCAGCAAAATTAGCTATCCTTGGTTACTGATTTGAGAGCAGAATGTTACCTTGCCCATAATCAGTATCACTTTCTGTGTGACCTGGGACTAACTAAAAATTCTCACATCCATAGCTATCCAAGTCTGATTTCTGCTTTGTGTCTTATATTACAAGCCATTGTCTATAGGTTTCTCCAGTTATTCATGATTAAATTGCCATCATGAAGAGTGCCAGCAGCCTGTTCTGCTTCCTGAGCCTTTGAACTGATGTTGCTCATCTTTGGCCCCTGCTTTGCATTTTCCTTGCAGGGTGATCCTTTGTTACCACATCTGTTTCTTCCACACAGAATCTGACCTTGTGGAGAAAGAGCCCTGCTCCTTCAATTCTAGCCGCGTGTGTGAGTGCCGACCAGGCCTGTTCTGTCTAACCTCTGTTCTGAACACCTGCATACGATGCCAGCAGCACACCGTTTGCAAGCCTGGTTTTGGAGTCAAAGTCAGAGGTAGGAGTTCCTACCTGTCTAGCTTGCCTTTCCTGATCTTGGCCATAGGCCTGGACCTGGTGCATTTTGGTTGGTCGGTCCTCAGTCGTTATTTTTATTCAGGCACTTCAACAAATGATGTTACTTGTGAAAAGTGCCCTTCTGGGACCTTCTCTGATCAAAACTCCAGCACCGACATCTGCAAGCCCCACACAAAGTAAGTCTGTAGTTCTTTAAAGTGACTAACTAATTAATTAAAGTTAATAAAAGACAAAAAGGGACACCTGTCAATTCTGGTGCAAAGTATACAAATTTATCTTAGAGGCAATGGGATAGCTCTGGGCCTATGTGCAGAGTTTAGAAGGCCTCTCTCTGCACCTGTTGCACAGCTCTGTACTGGAGGAAAGAACGAATCCCTCTTGACTCATTTTCAGTTTACTAAGTACAGTGGAATTACACACGAGAGTATCAGGTTTGCATCCAGGTCAAGAATTAATGCCACGGGGGTGAGAAGAAGGTTAGTGACTTTTTGACTGAAAGCAATAAATGCAGGTGGTACAAAAATGGCGAAAGGGATGTTTGTCACAAGGAAAATTCTCTTATCTTGCAGGGTGGCAGTTTTCTCTAGCACTGATACACTGTTCTCCTTCATTCCCTAGCTGTTCCAAGTTAAACAAAGTAGTGCTAAGCGAGGGAAATGCCACACACGATCAGGTTTGCCTGGACCAATTGCCCACCTACCTCACCCCAAGCACTTTGTCCATGAGATTCAGCAATGAATCAAGTAACTCTGACCTAAGGAGGTCTGAGAAGGAACTGGTGACCACTCCTAGTACCCTTTTACATTCAACTCCCGATGAGGAAGCTGTGACTGGCACTTCTCCCACCTCAGCCAAGGGGGAGACGACAACAGGAGGTAACAAAGGTAAAGGATTTTCTCTGTCTAGCATGTTTGATTTGGATATATCTTTGGTAAATGCAATTTTTATGTGGGAGCCTCCTGCAAATCCCCTACGACTTGTGAAATGTTGTCCCTCGTTCTACCTCCAAACACATAGATCTGCTAATAGTTCCCCCTCTGCCTTTTCTTAGCCTTTCCTGTACTCTTCTTCTGTGCTCTAGGTCTAGTTCTTTGGGGAGTGGTTCTCTCTGTGACAGTACTACTTGTGGGCATGCTGTTATTTTGGAAATGGAAGGTTTGCAAGAAGCGGATCCTCATCCTCAAGGGAAAGCGTGAGTTTTTAAAGCTGTAATACGTAGCATGCTCTTTGATCTCCAAGTATATGCCAGCTGGGAACTCAAATATCCCAAAATTCTGTGGAGGTCACTGAGGAAGAGAATGCTTACTACTGCCTGGTGGAGGTGGGCCAGATGAGGGCTCTAGGCAAACTGTTCCTGCAGTGTGTTGGAGAACATGAGGGAAAGATTGAAGCAGCTGTGAATTTATGGAGGAAGATACTACAAGCTGGGTGGGGAAAGGGTGACCAGTGGTTTCTTCTCTCAATCCAGACACTAATATTAAATAATACCTGAAGTATTTTGTGAGTATTTGTTGGTTCCTGGGATAGGGTTGGACTTCGAGCATGAGAGGAGGAGTGATTTTTACTGATACTGACTCTCTGTAGCTTTGTCTAGGGTTAAATGTAGGGTGTGCCTGCAGAACCACATTCCCTCATTTATAGAAAGCAGGATGTGCACGTTGTAGGTTAGTTGTAGGCTTGTGGGTGTGGTAGAGCTGCTAGAGCCTGTATGCTCCATGATGAGTTTTGCTGAATGAATGGTTTCTTTTATCAGCACATCTGCATTCCGTCACTTCACACAAATCCGGGCTCAAATCTCAAGGTGAGTGACTGATGGACCCGGACTTGTAATCCATATTGTCTAAAGAATAACTGGATAGTTTTAGTATGGAGTTTTGTTTTATGGAATTTTAATTTAAAACGTGGAACTTTTCCATAGCAAACGTCTGTCGCCTGCTGACGCGCGAAAGGCCGGTCCTGCTGCCTGTCCTGCGCAGGCAGGTGACGCTCCAGGTGTGACAAGCCACTAGATGGCACTTTCTTCCCACGGCACCCAGCGGCTGGGCCGTGTGTCACTGCTGGGAGCCTTTACCGGAAAAGCACCCAATTCATTTCTGGGCACTCGAATGTGGGAGACGTGTTCCGCAGAAAGCGGGTGTTAACGTAGCGACCTGTAGGCACGTTTTGCCCAATTAACTAATCCCCTCTCAACACTTCCATTTCCATGGATTGATCTATTCTCTTCTGTTGTGTTAGATTCTAATCACCACAAATCAGAGCTTTTTCTACTCATTTATTCAGGAATACGATTTAACACCTCTTGTGTGCAGCTTAAGTTTCTCAAAATGGAATTTTTGCTTCCTCACTTGCCTTACACAATAGAAACTGTTTCTGTGCAGCATTATGGAGCTGATGCATTGAAAATGAAGGTGGCTGCATGTCAGGGTGAAATTAGGTTGTAGGCCTGAGCACGTCTGGCTTGATGGTACTGCAGAAGGATGCTGTACACTTACTCCTTCCCACCTCTCTTCTTTCCCCAATGTTCTCTTCTTCCATCCTTGCATAAAATGCCATCCTCTTAACATTCATCTGACCACGCAGTTAACTGATCCAATTTGTTAATCCAGTAGAAAGTTATTAACATTTTAAACTTTTTTTTTAAATAAACCTGTGTTCTGCTTATCTCGAAAGTTTAATCACTTCATCATTTCATTAGATGAATACCAGCTGTGGTGTGGGGAGAGCGATAGGGATGGTCACAAAGGGCTTTGGGGAGTGCAGGACCTCACAGTCTTGGCAGCAACATGTTGCTAATTCACCTCAGCCTTGTCACGTTAAGTGTGTAGTAAAGAAAGTGTAATGCAGGTGGGTTGGGCAGTAGTGTAGTTCAGGCATGCATTTCAGAGCAAATATTAACATGCTTGTGATTGCTGTGAATTTTCTTCTGATAATTTCTCCTCTTTCTCTTGCAGGTTGTGATCTAGTGAACAAATATGCAGTAAGTGTGAACAATATTCCAAAACAGATCTCTTTCCATTCCAATGTGAATAATGATATTTTTAACTGTCCTGTTAAAGAGTGCCAGCCTTTTTGTTTGGACTTTCTTCTACAACACATGATCCTCTAGGTGCAGCGATGAGACGCACTACGACTTGCAACTTTCATGTCTTGGTTTACGTTTAATGTGGTGTTAAATAATGTGATGCCGCCGGTCTTGCTTGTGAAGGAGTATTTGGTTTGGTCTTATGCCATTCATGTTACATTCTGTGCAACAAGATCCAAAATCACAGGATGAACAGGCCTTTCCTACCTTCTGGGAGAACTTTGCCTGTCAGTCCCATTTTATCTTAGTGCTCCAGTCACACAAGTGGGACTTGCACTCTTCTTCTGTCTCCCCCGCTTTGGCCTGACTGTAATGTGGGTACACAGTGGGTATTGTTTGTCTGGAAGCCTTTCCATCAGGATGCATATGTGGTCTAACAGTATACTATACTGGTTTAACAGTATAGTTTGCAGATGAACGAGACAAATATCAGTCAGCATGATAACAACATAAAGCAGTTCCTCAGCTGCTGAAATCATCACAGCTGTTTGATTCCCCCACTTCCAGTGAAATTATAGCAACTTTCATCCTCTGAGTCTTCTGAGTTTTGTTATCTTTAAAAGTCTGTATCTGCTAAAACACTCTTTAGGCTGTTCCTTTTTTTTTTTTATCAGTTTGCTTTTAAATGTTGTGTATCTGCACACATACGAGATACTACTTATTCCAGTAGATCTGGTTGCAATCAGCTATCATAATTTCAGCCTGTTGTTGCTAATTTCTGAGTTGTGGGCAGCTTCCACTCTTGCTTTCATAGCGAGTCGGACATGAGCAAGAGTTTTAAACTGCACATTCCAAAAATCTTACTATGTTTGTTGTTTTGGTTTTTTTTACCAACCTTGTGGAAACAGAAACAAAGCTAGGAACCATCAAAAATTTGTGATGCGGGACCTTTAGCCTCTCTCAGATTCTGGTTCTTCTTTTAAAGGACTGTTTGCAATTAATTCTTCACATAATAGCTAGTCTGAGCTTGTTTCTCCTACCTGAGGTTTTGCTGAGGCAATTCTATTTTGAAGTTCAACCAGTTCAACCTCTGGCTTGTTTTGTTCTTCCATAGGAGCATGGTAGGTCTTTGCAAAATCTAAGAGGAAGTTAAACCATATATTTTCAGTTTTGACTGTTTGACTCTCTCACCATATGACTACACATCTGTACAGGTTTGTCCTCTGATACTTATCTCGCAACTAAATATGAAAAATATCATGTTAAAGTTCTTTCTGATCAAATCCCTTTAAATGCTTACCTCCAGCATCTATCTTTCTTACTGATGTTATACTCTTTGCTGAAAAGCGCTACTGAGCTTCAGCCCCCCAGAATGCAGCTGCTGCTGTATTACAGGGTAGCAGACTTTGCAACAGAGCATACAATACCAGACTTGTGGCAAAAAATCAAAATGACAAATAGGTGGATTCACAACTGTTCATCGGCATCTAGATTGCAGACACGGCAGTGGAACTTGCCAAAGCATCCAAGCAAGTCCAGGTAACTGGATTTCAGTGGAAGTGAGGTACACTCTTGCAAATGTCATCCAAAAATCTCTGAATTCAGCTTAGAAACACTATTTTTAATATATGGCCTTAAGTGACGCAGGAACCTAGCTAAAAGAAGCACTTCAGAATTTTTTACTCCCTGTGACAGTGGTGCTGTGAAGTACGTTATGTTATTCTGGCTGCCAAGACAGATTCTACAGACCTATTGCAATCTTCACGGTGTTGTTTTTACATTCACCCCACTTGTACTCTCCTCTTTGTATTGGCAGAAGATCATACTGACCACTGACAGTGGGCCAGAAGAGAAGGAGTTAATTGAGAGAACCCTCCCTTTGGAAACCAACAATAACTTGGTCTCCAGCACAGAAAAAGCATATAGTCCTGATCTGAGTCTGACTGACGTGACACATGGAAATGCTGCAGATTGCTCTAGCGATTCTCGAGTGAGAGACCACACAAATAATCGAATTGGTGAGTCTTCTTTTTTTTTTTTCCTCTTGCCTTTTCATTTTTTTCAACCATGGGCACATAATGTCATTCTAAGATAATTAGTAAGCTGCAAAGTGTCCAAAGCTTCTAACAAAGATTGGGGCTGAACCTCCAGAACCTTTGACATGCAAATTCTGGTATACCTATTCATTCTAATATAATGCTTTCTTATTTTCACATTTGCCTTAGTCACTTATGAACCTGACAGAAAAATGCTTTGCTCTTCTTCCTCTTTTTCATTCCAGAAAATGTAAATTTGCAGAAGAAATTTGAAATCCAAAATACATCAGCTGGAAAAAGATACTGTAATACTTAATGAGAGTTGTACTTCGCGTGTCTCAAGCTATCATTTTCTTCTCTTGGTTTCACAGTAACAGCTTGAAATGTGTCTCCCATGTTTTCCCACAAAGTCTTTGACCATGGCACAGTGTAGGAGATAAAGTCAGGCAAGGAAGCTTACTCACAGGGGGAGAATTGTTACCTGAGACACAGTCTACCTGACACATTCTGGCAATGTTTCCAAACACAATTTTGAGGCCACTTGAAGGGATTATTTTTTTTTATTACTAGAACTGACCTTTCCTTACTAAATGCTCTTTCAGTTTTTTCTGTGAGTGATGGACTTGGGATTAATGTAGGTTTGGCTTATTTGGGATTTGGATTTGACTTACCATACCCAAATATCTCCAAGCACTTGTGAACAATAACCTACAGTGTCTGATCTGCAGCATCCTTCTGAATGAAATATAGTGGACCAAGCCACAGTAAAGGCCTCACTTACCTTTTGTGAAGAAGTAGGGTCAACAAGTTGGACACAAGGTTCAAGTCTATCACAGAAAATTTTGTAGTTGATTCTCCGCTGGAAAGAAACTAATTTCTTTGCTGCTCCCAAGACCCCAGATAATTACCCAGAATTTCTGTACAGTGATCCTCGCCCAAAGGCTGCTTTTAATGCAGGTATTGCTGCTACTTGAAACAGCAGGAGCATAAACCTTGGATTCTCCATATCTGTCTTCCCCAGATCCCAGTTAATTGCTTCTTCTAGCAGACTCTTGGGAACCTCTTACTGCCTTTTCTACTTTGTCTTACTCCTGCAGTCCTAGCTATAGCGCAGTGGCTTCATCGCATGGGAGCTAGATCTACTTGATCTAAAATGCCCTTGACAGTGGTCTGAAACCAGACAGTGTAGTATAAAATGTTCAGGCCTTCTTTATCACTTAATATGTTCGGTGCTTTGATTTAAAAATTAAAAGCACCGTATAAATAAACAATGAAGTAGACAACTCATAATGTGTGAATTCCAAAAGCTTTAGTGGGTTAGTGAATAATTCTGTGTTTTCACAGTGATGGGCTTAATCTGCATGCCTCTGATTGAAAAAAGAAGGGAGGGGCAGGCAGGAAAGAAAAACTGAGTACCAAATAAAAACTTTGCATGAAAAGGAACTATCTCTAGGGTCAGCAGTGGTTGTTAACTATGCTCAGCACTCTTTTTTTCCTTCCTCAGAAAAAATATACATCATGAAGGCTGATACTGTTATTGTGGGGTCCATTTCAGAAGTGCCTAGCGGCAAGAACTGTGCTGCTAGAGGATGTGAAAGTAATGTTGATGCCCCGGAAAACATGGAGGAGGAACTGGCAATGCACTATCCAGAGCAGGAAACAGAGTCTTTTCCGGGGAATGAAGTAATGGTTCCTGTGGAAGAGGAGGGAAAGGAATTTCATCACCCCACCGCTGCCACTGAAAAGTGATAACCCACTGAGAAGATGTGTGAAGCTACAAGGACATCCAGTGTGACACTAACGCTGAACCTATGACAAGGGAGGTAAACACATAGTGCCGTAGGTTCTGAAAACTCATGTAAAACACTGAAACACATTCAAGCAAGGAGTGCTAGAACCTAGTTTGTCTAACAAATGAGAGGATCATCCAAACCGTTGGCCTTTGTAGCTGACACCAAGTATTTCTTTTTCCCTCTCTCTCCCAGTATCATGCGAGAAACAAATTTGAATCAAAGCTACAAAATTCAGAGGACAGCTGGATGCCAACTCAAGTTTCACAGCTTGCTTTGTCTGCGTGAATGAATGGATTGAAAACTACGTCTGATTAGTTCTATTAGCTATGAAAATTCTGGCCAGAATTCAGAGTTAAGCTTGAGACCCAGCCATGTTTCATATGTTGTTTCTATTCCACTATTACCAATTCTGTCATACATTTTTGCAACATCTGGTATTTTTCTTAAGGCCTCAACTCTTGAACAAAAGTTACGACAATTTCAGTTTTCCCTAACACAAAGAGAACTCTTCAGTTTGTGGACTTCATGTTTCTTGAGGAAATAGGATCAAAAGGTGCACACAGGCTCAGAAAACAGAAGGCAAATAAAACTAATTGAAGTCCACTGTAGTTTAGGCCATTCTTTCTAATTTTTGAAGCCTGATTCATGTTTTTTGACTACTTCAAATCATCAGTAAGTGTATGAAATGGCCCCTTCTCATGGAAGCCAAACTGGCTGAACATTTGAATGTTGGATGAACTTTGGGATTAGCCCAGTGTAGAGTCTGTAACGCGGGAAAAGAAGAAAATAAACTGGTTTTCTACAAAAAGGACAGACTGAAAAACAGGCACGGCAGTTATTTCCTTTAACATTGTTAATATCTGCTTGGTTTAGAATTGCTCATAATCATCAGGGTGACACCGATTTGCATCTCTATTCTTTAAAAAAAATCTGGTTTGTGGTCAACTGGCTTGTGTTACGCTGTTTCTGTCTTTCATGCTGCTTGTTTGATAACTGTAAATGTAATAGTGCTGACGATGTTTTTGCACAGGACAATGGAAAATGAGCAAGATGACAAAGTGTGCCTTAATAGTCAAAAAAAGGAACCACAAAAACAATTACTTGCTTTGTAGTTTTACCCTGGACAGAGTGCTGTAATAACAGCTGTGTGAAAGGAACATAAGGGCATAAACCCCACCTTCTTGGGCCAGACTAGTAGTATGAGCCCAACATTTTATCTCTGACAGTCACAGCAGAGAGATGTTAGTTAGGAAGAGCACATCAGCTTGGCTGATATCTGCTGTTTGCATTCCTCGTACTTCTGCAGCATCAGCTGCAATTGGATTAAGGATGTTTAAAAGTTTGTCCCAGCCTTTAGTATTCATTCAGATTGCCATTAATTTTTATTCTCTCTTTTGAATTTCCTGGTACAATCGGCCTCCATAAGCACCTGTGGCAACAGATTACAGAGAGTTACCATTCACTGTGTAAAGAAGTACTTTTACCGCTTTTAAAACCGACCTCTCATTTTCGTGAGTGCCACTAGTTCTTGTGTTACAGAATTTAGTGCAATACTGAGTTGCTTTTACGAGTCTTGATTGTATCCCCCTCACCCTCCAAGCCGAGTTCCCATCTTTTTATATTCTCATGTAAGTCAGATACTCCACTGCCTTGGTCATTTCGGTTGACCTCTTCCATAACTTTTCTAACTTCACTACATTCTTCTGGACATCTGGAGGCCAGAACCATGCACTGCACTGAAGAAGAGGGGTGGGCCAAGGTTTTAAATAGCAGCAGAACGATACTGTTTGTTCTCAATAGCACTCTAGCTGATGTTTGCTTTTTTTGGCTGCCCCTGCACACTAAGCAGATGATTTCAGAGAATCATCAAGGATGACTCCGAGACCGCTTTTCTGAGAGATAGCTGCTAGATGCCAATTCAGCACCGTGTACGCCTGGTTTAGATGATTTTTCCCTAAATGTATCACCATGTGTTTATCTGTAGAAGCTCAGTTTCTACCTTTTTATGAGCTCCTTCTGGCTTTATTTGCCTTCTGTATGTCGTGTAACTACCTGGAGCAGCCTAGTATTGCCCTCACTGCATGGGTGCCCTTTTCACCAGATCGTCGATGAAGATATTGAGTAGAGCTGGCCCCACCAATCCCACCGCTCACTGTTCTCTATCCTGAAAAATTACCATTATGCCTTGCTCTTTCCTTCCTGCCTTTTAAACAGCCATCACTTTTGCATTTTGTAACCTTTCAGCAAACCTGTAAAATAACCTCTTCTCCAGTCCCATGAAAACTTTGGTTTTCCACCACTGTAGGTGTGGAACCTCATCAAAGGCTTTTTTAAAAATCTCCGTGTAGTAGGTCTACTGGATCTTATCTATCCATTCAGCCTCACAATATAAGGGAAGGTATGTTATCAAGATTTTGTGACCGAAGAAATAAATCCAGAGAAATGAATACTTCTCTGGAACCACAGCCCCAGAGATGACGTGGGAGAATCTCAGCATTATGGGATCTAGTGACTGACTTTCATCAGCAGATAGTAATTGTAATTTCAAGTGTTTCAATTGTAATTTCAAGTGTTGTTAGTTCCAGTATTTACTTCCTGAATGCCACTCTCCTCTGCAAGTCCAGAACATAAAATAATTTCTAAAGACAACTGCTGCCACTACATACTTTGGTTCATCTACTGAGCCTTGCGGGAGAGGCGATTAGTGAACCCTTTCTGTGTACTCCCGTGTTTGTAGTTTCACTTGGAAGATAAGCTGCTCCTAATGCTCTCAGATCAGAAGTTCTTTGGCTATCAGCATTGCCCTGTCAGCGGCAGCTACCTGAGGTGAAGAAGGAATCAAAATTAACGTTTTTCTGGCTTAAGCGCTTGTTGTGCCACAGAGGGCCAAGTCACCAAGTCCTGACGTGAACCAGCAATGCGAGGAAGAAGAAAAAGCTGTGCAGGACAAATACTGTCAGCCTTTCCTCACTTCCAGGCAGGGTCGTTCATGGTTTTCCAGTGCATACACCTCATTCTGGGGAAACAGAGGAACTTCTGTTTCATCGTAGGGAATGCCGGTTTGTGTGCCCACCGGCTGTGAACAGCCGTGTTCCCCTGGCTGTGATGGTTCAAGGATGTTCTGCAGCCACAGCTACCCGTGCATTTCAGCTCTGTATAGAAATCCATCTTTTTTACTGGAACAGCTTTCTAGATGAATCATATGCATTGCAGCCTGCTAGATGTGTTAGAATTGGTTAGTTTAATAATGCCGGTAATCACTGAATTAAAAACTACGTAGATTTTAAGCCATAGCCACGCTTCTTCTCGTCTGATATGTGAATGTTTGGTTGTTGATCGTTTCAGTACATGCATCAGCTGCAGAAAAACGCACTTTTGCGAGAGGGCTGTTCAACTTAGGAAGCAGTTAGTCGGCTGGCTTGTTCTCAAGGGCAGAGCAGCTCTGAACGTACAGTTCGCTCTCCCTGTGCCAGCCCGGCAGCGTGCGCGGGACGCGGGCGAGCCAGGTAAGCCCGCAGGCCGGGGCTGGAGGCGGGGGCCCGCACGGGGCGGAGGGGCCCCTCACGCGTGCCGGGGGTCCCCCC
>VZTV01030564.1:0-10656 GCA_013400875.1 Anhinga rufa
TACTGGGGAGTCGGGGTTGGGGGGGGCGGGCCAGGCGTGACCCGGCCCTGGGACTAGACTGGGGGGGTTGTGTCTCTTGGGGGGACACGGGCCTGACCCTGAGTCAGTTCCCTGCGTCGCCCACCCTGGTGTAGCTGGGCCAGGGGCAGACACACCCCCCCCACCTCTCCCCAGGCACCCAGGGATCGCTCCAGGGGCTGTTACAGCCCCCTGCTCTCTGCCCTCGGGGACCAGCAGGTCCCAGCTCCTCCTTGTCCCTCTTGCCACTTTCTGGGGACGTTGGTAGTTCCGCCCCCCCCCCCCCCCCCCAGTTGGCACGATGCAGCTCCTGCCTGCCAGGGTGTGGTGGACTGGGGCATCTCCCTGGNGCGGCCCAGGCTGCCCAGAGAGGCTGTGGAGTCTCCTTCCCTGGAGCCATTCCCACCCCGCCTGGACGCGGTCCTGTGCCCCTGCTCTGGGGGTGCCTGCTCACACAGTGGGGTTGGATGAGATGATCTCTGGACGTCCCTTCCAGCCCCTGCCGTTCTGTAATTCTGTGTGATTCTGTGACAGCAAAGCTCTTTGCTTCACGCCGCCTCGGTGATGGGTGAGCCACGTTTCCCTCCATCCACGCAGAGCTGGAACAAGCATGAGGGTTGTTAGCGCGGCTGTTGTAACCTGGAGGCGGTGGGACAGTGCGAGGGATGAATGTGATCTGTAACCGAGGGGAGGAGTGCGTCCTCCCCAACACGTTGGATCTTGAAGCAAAGCAAGGGGGCGCACGAAAAGGTTACCGCAGTCATCGTCTTCCTCCTGCTTCATCTCTTTCCTCAGTGTTGCAGCGATATCCTGAGGAGTGACAGTGGCTGGAGGCTGTGGAGAGATTGGGAGGGTTATTGGTATGTTGGGAGGGTCTCAGGTGCTGTTTTGATGGCTGTATTCTGGCAAGCACTGGTGAAAACTTGCTGAGTATCTGCCATTTTGACCGTGGTGGCTCATTGCAGGTGCTGTGCTTGAAGAAGGGAACGTTGCTAAAGCAGCTGTTTCTGCTCAGCAGGTGAGTGGTCTGAAACCAAACCCAGCAAGTAAA
Organism: Anhinga rufa; assembly: GCA_013400875.1. Lineage (NCBI taxonomy): Eukaryota > Metazoa > Chordata > Aves > Suliformes > Anhingidae > Anhinga > Anhinga rufa. Next base: position 1,070 of record VZTV01030564.1, read on the forward strand.
ACACAGTATAAGGCATTAAAAACACTTGGTCACTTCTACTGCCAGTGCCAGAAAACATACGCGACAAAAAAAAAAGTACTTTTTGCCAAGGAAAGTCTTTTAATTGCAGAGGGAAGACTTTTAGCTGATGTCTGGGAGCTGAAAGGGCTGTAGGATGTGAAGAAGAGAAACTTTCTTTGCTAATGGGATCTCTCTGTGTCTGAGGGACCTGGGGTGTGAGCCTTTGTTCAAGGAGATTGGCCAGATATGGTGTGTTTCCATGGGTGAAATCAGAGCTTCTAATGATTGTCTTGCTTCCTACAGAGCAGCAACACCCAGAGAAAGCCGTCTGTGTGCTGCAGGTAAGGCCTCATTAATCCAATGCAAGGCAAAACTTCATTTACTCAAAATAAATATTACACATTTCAGCATTTGTGTCTCCTTTTTAATTCTTTTTTTTTGCCAATTTTGGGCTGGTTAAATAACCTAAGCAGGAGCTTTTCCACTTCCATACGGGTTTCTTCTGTTCTTGGCTGAGCAGGTATGCCTAGCCATGGTGTTATGCTGTGGAGTGACGCCAGTCAGATGCTACTCACTATATTACTGTCCAGGAACTGACTTACACCCCCATGAGGTCCCACTTTAACATTTATTGAGCTGGTGGGGTCCACTGTCGCAATTAAAAATAGAATTTTATTCTGATGTGGAGGCAAAGTATAACTAAGTGGCTTACATCCTTGGTGTTCAGTTTCTCTTTGATGTTCTGAGCTTCCATTTATTAACGTGAGGGTTATTGAGGGTTTCATTTTACCATGGAGAAGGAAGTGTAAAGAAAAGCTGATGCTGTTTTGATTTGGCTTCCTAGCACATGAATATTTGAACAGGGCTGGATTTAAAATTAAGTGGGGCTTCAGATCCATCGTAGCAGCATCGTTCCCGTCGCATAAGAGGAAACAGATGCAACGTTTCATCAATATCCTCACCATCCACTGGTGCTGACAAGGCTGTCTTATTTTTGGGGTTTTTTTTTTGTTTGCCTGAGAATTCACCTGGGAAATGAGTTACCTTTCATCTCTTCCTTCCTTATTTGTTGTTCACCGTGACCAACTGTGCATTGTAACAGGTTTGCTGTGATGCGCGGGCTGCCTGTGCAGGGTGGAGATTGGCTGAAGCCTTAGTCTGCCTTTGCCTTCTGTCAAAGAACCAAGGGCAAATTCTTGTCCCCAGCATGGATTTTGGGCTCTCAAGGCACCCGTGTGTGTTTGTTAAAAGAAGGGCTGTCTGCCATTCAGCTGGAAACATGTTTGCTCTGCTTTGATTTTAAGGTGATGCACTTCTGAGTTGCCACAGACACTACAAATCCCGTCCTACGCATGGCATTGGGAGGTTTAAATACCTGCTCCCAAAGGAGGTAGGCATAAGAACTCCCCTACTGTGGTTGCTTTCAGCTGACCCATCTTTCTACAGTGTGATTTCAATGTTGGTATTATTAATTCCATGGCTGATGAATCATATTAAAAAGGAATAACGTAATTGTTTACTGCTACTTCTTTTGGTAAAGAGTGTTACATCACGTGAAGTACCACTCACAACATTGCATAAATACTTTCTTTTGTCCGGTACATTCTTGTTTTAACTAATGAATAGTTTTGGGAGGGGGGAATCTCTTCCCAATGCTGAATTTAACACTCCAACTTCAAATTACTGCGGAATATTGTGAGTAGGTCTTATTTGCATTTAAACTTTTTACATCCCCTGAAATTTGGAAAGACGACAATTTTTGTGGAAGGAGGAAACAATAACTCATCTAGACAGCTGCCTTGAAGGCAGGAACTGAAATAAAAATCAGTTTGTTTTCTACTCCTTGGGTTCTTCTGGAAGAAATTAATCATGGTATGCATGTATTTTCTGCGTGACTTCTGTGGTGCTGCCATCCAAGAGCTGAACTGCTCAACTTGAGAACATCTGTTAAGATAATGTCATCCCAGTTTTGTAGTCGGGGAAAGTGAGCACAGATGGGCTGTGGTGTGTTCGACATAGTTCAGAAAACCTTTGTCGGAGGAGACTACCCTAGCATGGGCTCCTGTGTGGGCAAGAGTTACTGGGTTTTATTTCCAGCTTTGTTCAAAGCAGATATGCTTTCTATTTTTTCTTACTTTTTTTTTTAAATACAGGCTCCAAAGAGGAGGAAGGATAAACTACAGATGAAAGCAATAAATGTTGGAACCGAACACGAGTATGGAGATGTCAACATCCAGATGACTTCCTATGACATGTGTCTCGTGGAGCATTTTGCTCAATACGTGCATAAACTCTGCAACCGACTCTCCATTAGAGTGAACGAAAGGTATGAGGAGCATGGCTCTGTGCTTGTCATCCCTTGCAATCGCATTGCATTAGGCCGTGTGAGGCTCGTAGATGATGATATCTTGCAGACAAGGGCGCAATCTAATCTCTCTGATAGATTCTTATATGTAAATCCAAATCTTCTGTCATCTTTGTGTTTCATGTTCTCATTTTGTGTGTCTGTACGGTTTTGGACACTTTATTTGTATAAGGAAAGCTGAAATGGAGTTGTTAGGGCACTGACTGAATAGATCTCAAGTCCAAAAAAAGCTGTTACTTTTCACTCCTTCAAGCAAAAGGATTAAGCCTCAGGGTGCTGAGCCCAGGAACGCAGTCTTTTTAAGTATTGCTGACTTTTGGTCCTGGTTTTTCTTTATAATGTTTTATCCAGGCTCTTTCCTCTGTGCTTATATTGCAGAGCAAGCAAGTGGTACTGAATATACAAACTAGAACAAACTTGGGAAACCCCTGAAGATTGTGGGAGAGCCACTCGCTACTTTAGTTTAGTAGTAGAGGATGCTTCAGTTGCACACTAGATCTGCGAAGCAGGTGCATCCCTGGTAGTAGCTTTGCTGGTTTTAGTGAGTCTGAGGAATGCGATACAGCTCCTCTGTGCCTGCAGTGCACCCGAGGAGCTGTAGTCGCTGGAGAAGCACTGTGTTGCTGTAAGGAAGTAAAAACACTTAGTGGTGATTATCTGAAATGTGTATCTTTAACTCTACCTCTGAGTATAAACAGTAGTTCCTGCTCATGCCGATGAAACCCATCAAAAAATAATTTTCTTTACGCTCATCTGCTTTGCTGAACTGTCAGCCGTGGATCTGAAATCCTGTGCTCAGAGATCAGTCACTTGTAGTCGTTCTGTGATGTCTTTTGCATCGAACAGCACTAAAAATTGAGACATGGGTGACTGATAGCTGCTTGTTTTGAGAAGGGTACCCGGCGACGCTAAGAAATTATAATGGTGTCAGCAGTGACGTGCTGGAAAGCATTTGCAGAGAAATCCCACAGCCTGAGGCTGCTGACAGCACTTTCAGCATAAAGCATTATTATCTTGTATTATACTTCTGCTCTCTGAGGTTGGGCTTGGTGTGCAGAGTTCAGTATGTGCAGAAAGAAACGATTCGCCTGTTAAAAGGAGAATCATTAGGTTAAAACATGGGCAGTAGGATGTAGCCTGTTGTTATTGATGCTGTGCAAATGGAGGTGGGGAGGCTGAAATCTCTGGAACAACGCGAACTGGAGAGCAGAATCAGATCCAGCACCTGATCGTACTCCTGTTAAATTCACAGAGGTGAAAATAATGCCTTTTGAGTGGTGTGTTGCAGCAGTGGGTTTTAGCTCTGTTCCTGATGAGAGTAGATAGGCTATTACAAAATAAGTCAAAACTGTTGCTTTAAAGCTCTCCTTCAACTATAAAGGATTTAAAAGTTCTCTTCTCAGGCTGGTGTTTGTAGCTGAAACAGTTTTTTGCTGGCAGTAGTGCTTCAAGCTTCTCCCTTATCTCTTTCTGGTAAAACACCCGGCTTCTGCCGGTGCTTGATTTGCAAGATACATTGTTTGCATAATTAATTTCTCATGAAAAGTTAATCTCCTTCCACATTCTCTGCTGCTGGAGGTTGATTCATTCCTGTAAAGTAGTGCAAATCTATCCTCCCTGTCCTGAGCGCTGACCTGTGGTTCCTGCAGCTACGCGATGCCCACCAAAACCAACGAGGTGCTGTTCTTGGAGGAGCGAGGTTCCAAAATGCGGCTGGACGCCGTCCTTACTACCCATCAGAGGGTTGTCCAGGTATGAGCTGGTGTTTGCTGATAGTGCTGCGGCTCTTGTGCAGCACCTCCTATCTCAGGCTCTCAAAACCCCTTAACAATCGGAGTTAAGTCCCCTGAACAAATGAAAGGCATAATTTGTGTGTAAATTGAAGCACCAAGAAGTCTAATTAGATTTCTTGCTAAAGGATACTCACAAAGTAGAAGCAGTGGAGGGGTTCCTGGGTTATGTTTTTCAGCCAGAAGATTTATTATCTATTTTATGCAGAATACTTGATACAAGGGGTAGAAAAGTCATGTTTAAAGATGAATGATTGGACAAACTCGATGAAATTTAAAAATACTATTAGTATCAGGGCCAGCTTCAAAGTGTATAACTGATTGAGGTAAATAGGTATTTCTCCTAAGTGACTTTTTCCCTATTTTATAGCGTGTTCCCTTGGTATATGCTAAACCTCTGACGAGTTTTAAACCTAGAGGTAAACGTTTTCCACTGGAGAGAGCTGATGTGTGGTTAATGCTGGGGCTTGCAGGTTTGCTGTGGCAGCCTTTTTATTAGAGACTTACCTAAATTAAGATCTTCATGCATGGTTAAGTCTCTTTACATGCAGGAGAGCATGCAGGCAGGGATGGGAAGCACAGTGTTCATAGAGAAGAGCTGAAACAAGAGCTTTGGGCCGTGCTGTACGCGAGAGGTGTGCACACGAAGCAGAGTGCTTCTCTAATGAAGTGGTTGACTGCCACAGGCTCCTTCTGAAATGGTCTCTCTTTCTGTACCATCAGTATAATGAGTCCATTTTGTATGTGGTGTTCTGCTCCTGCTGCACTTTTATTTCTTCCTTCAGATCAGCAGATTGAGTTCAACGTTTGCTCCGATACTCTTGGAAGTTATTCAGAGTAGTCAGCCTGAAGGGGTCCATCTGTTAATGAAAGAGGTATGTTAATTTTACCAAATCCTTTGCATTTAGGAAGGAGATATGATGCGTGATATAAATTTGCTTTGAAAATACAAACCTGGTCCTGAGGCTACTGTCTGCTCTAGACTTAGGGATACCCAGGATCTCCCAGAACCAGGCTCTCACTTGGCTATCAAAACCCGTTGCCTCTAATTCTCAACAAGGGTTTCATTTCCCATTTAGCCTCCTATAATTAGTGCCACAGAAGGTACCTTCCCAGCCAATGCTACAGATCTATATGAGGTGGCAGCTTGCAAGTTGCTCTCCTTTGCTGCCACAGATTCCCTGCGATTCAGAAGGGAACGCTTTCCTTCAGCAGCACTTCACCGCCTCTTCTCTGGGGAATCACCAAGAACCTCATGGAGCAGTTGGTAGCAAAGCTGAGATCGGAAACCCAAATGCTGTGCCCTGTTTTAATGGAATTTGCTGTGGGAGGGGTTCAGCTTGCTTTCTGCAGAAAGGGCCAACAGTTTTCTCAGCACTGAGGACTTCAGGACAGAACTCCGCTCACTGGTGGACAAGGCATAAGGAAATATTTAAACTTCTGCCATTTTACATTCAGACGAAACAGTCCCAGGAAGCCCTATTTATTCAGGGACGAATGAGTTTTGTGCCTTGAAAGGGAAGGCAAATATAGTAAACTGAAATATGAAAATACAGTTGGCTTCTTAAGTGGCCTTTGAAGAATGTTTAGTTATCTCCAGTTCTGCAAAACTAGAAGGAATACATAAGAAGGTCTCTTGAGTCCCGTAATCTTCTCTGCTTTGGTCACAGTCCCGTCTCTGCCTCAGGGCTGCCATTTCTTTTTTTAATTTTGGTTGATGGCTTTGTCTCTGGAGGGAAAACTGTGACATTGTGCCATTTGCAAAGTCATTGCAGTCTGATGCAGGAAGCTCAGGGGAGAGAGACCCAAGCTGGCTTCATACGACTGGCAGTGCAGAAGAGAGATTAAAGCTCTTGCAAAGTTCTGGAGAAAGTGGCAGGTCTCCTCAAGAAAGTAGATGCTATGGTGATAGGCAGTGGCAGAGTTGGGGGCGTCCAGTTGACTTCTTGAGCACAATGCCACTGCTCACTCTTCCAAAAGCAGTTAGCCAGGTGAGGAGGAGCCTACAAGGCTGAATTTTAGAGCCTGCGTGTGACCAAGCATGTCCGTGGCTGCCACGCTCACTTGCCGCCAAAAGCTTTCTGCCCTCTGTGCTTTACTCCCAAGAGCTGCTCCTGTAGGAGACTGGATGTAAGAGAGGAGGCTTAGAGCGCTGGCACCAGCTTCCAGGGCGAGCTGCCTGCAAGATCCTGGCCTGCAGCGCCTTTCCACTGGCGCTTCCCGCCCTCTGCATTCAGCGAATGTTTAAATCTTTTGGTTTTCTTTTCGACTCTTAAGTGATTCTCTTTGGGAGAGGGTTTGTCTTCCTCTCAGTTTCAGAAACTACTCAAGAGGTGATTCTGATTTGCTTGGGTTTTTTTTCTTCCTCCCTCCACAGCACACAGAAGCTGACTTCAAGAGCCGATTAAAGTCTCGACCAGAACTTGAAGAGCTGCTGGCGCAGATGAACTGAGATGGAGGAAGAACGCTCCATCCATTTCAGATGGGAGAGCTTCTGCGAGGCTTCTCCTCCATGCCTGCTCAAGCCTCCAGAAGGCAACTTTGCCAGCACTGTCCTGATAATTTGGTGAATTGGAAGAAGTTTCCAAGGTTGTCATGCAGCTTGTCTTAATAAAGACAAACACATGTGTTTATATCTGACTGATTTGTACACTGAGTGAAGGGGCTCCACGATGAAAAGTGGCTTTTCTCAGTTCTTCACCTTTTTTCCTGGATGTTTTTACTCTTGGTGAATGATGATTTCTGCACGTTTTAGTCTGCAGAAATCTCTGCAAGTTAATAATCATAGAATCAGAGAAGGGTTTGGGTGGGAAGGGACCTTTAAAGCTCATCTAGTCCAACCTCCCTGCAGTGAGCAGGGACAGCTTCAACTAGAGCAGGCTGTTCAGAGCCCCGTCCAACCTGGCCTGGAATGTGTCCAGGGATGGGGCATCGACCACCTCTCTGGGCAACCTGGGCCAGGGGCTCACCACCTTCAGCGTAAAAAATATTTTCCTTATATCCAGTCTAAATCTCCCCTCCTTTAGTTTAAAGCCGTTACCCCTTGTCCTGTCACAGCAGGCCTTGCTAAAGAGGCTGCCCCCACCCTTCCTACAGCCCCCTTTAAGCCCTGGCAGGCCGCAATAAGGTCTCCCCGCAGCCTTCTCTTCCCCAGGCTGAACACCCCCAGCTCTCCCAGCCTGGCCTCACAGCAGAGGTGCTCCAGCCCTCCATCATCTCTGTGCCCTCCTCTGGAGCCGCTCCAGCAGGTCCGTGCCTGCCCCGTGCTGAGGAGCCCAGAGCTGGACGCAGCACTCGCTGTGCTGCCCTGCAACTCTCCCAGGCGGTGCTGATGTGGAAGTGACTGTCCTGCTCTTCAGCTGAAGGCTGAACCAACATGTTATTCTTGTAGAGCTGCTTGAACCAGAGCTTTGCCAACATGAATGGAGCCTCAGGGCCCTGTGGGGGTTGGGGATGATCGTCCGGAGGAGCTGAAAAGCCCTCGGAGGGCAGAGGCGGGAATGTTGGAGCTGCGTGTCAGGCGGCGAGTGCAAAATTTCTCCTTAATTTCTGATTTGCCTTTCAAGACATAAAGTTTCCCCTGGATCCCTGAAGTCAATCCTACTTTTTATAACAGCCATTTGGAAAGGGAGAAATTACTTCTGCCTCGAAAGGACAAATCTCAGAAGCACAAAATGGTTTGAGAATTTCCCAGGATGGTGCCAGATGCTTTTCCTAGAACTGCTGCTTTTGAGTGATCTGGGACCAAATCTGGCCGAGCTGCTCAGCCGTTTATCGCCATCCTGCAAAACCCCGAGCCCGCAGGAGCTGTGGTTCTGGGTGCACGTACAGGCGCTGGGTTGAACGGGTCGCGGCACCTGGGTTTTTGCTCCAACCCTCAGAATTTGAAAGGACAAGATCGGGTGCACGCAGCTGTTTTTATTCAGGCTGGAGCTGAGATGACACCTGATCACACCATCCTATTACAAAGTATGCTATAACCAAATTTGAGCCCTGGTTTGATGGATGCTAAGAGGAGGTTCTGCTCCTGCCCCAAACCTGGTTTGTTTGGGGTTTTTTTTCCCCCCCCATTTCTAAGCACCAGCTCTTTAAAAGAGGGAAAATAACTCATTATCACTCTCCCCCAAACCAGGGTTGCTGGATGTTCACTCGTGGTCCTGCACCGGTTGTGGTCTTTGGCCAGCAGCACCAAAGCCCAGCTCCTGCACCCGCCTCCCTGGGAGACGGCCTGGAAAGTTCCCCCTGGCAAAAGCCACAGGCGCCCTTCCTTTTCCAGCCCACAAAAAGCAATTTTATTTTCTTTTTCATAGCTTATTTGCTAGGAGGGAGCATTCAGATGAGCATCCCACCTTGTGAGAGTCGCTTCTTCCCCTCATACCTAATGCTCCTGGGGCTTCCCAGGAGACAAATCCCCCCTTCCAAAGTCCTGTCCCGCAGGACACAAGGTTAATCACTGCCAGGAAAAGCTGTGGGATGGCACAGGGAAGGACACAGAGTGGAAATCCACGGCAGGGCTGTCACAGAGCTGAGACCCAGCCTGGGTGCTGGGAATGCTCCCAGTTTGGGGCACTGTGGGCTGGAAATCCCCACCCGACCCCACAACCATCCCCTCCGAGTTATCCCCGGCAGCACAGACAGAGACGCTTGGCCAGGCCGGGACGACAGCATTAGATTTTAATTTCCCAAGAACGTAAGTGTGGATTTAATGGCACATCCACCTGCTTGAATAAAAAATAACACAAAAAAAAGGGGTCAAACGGCACAGCCGCCCCGTTCCCGGGGTGCTGGCGGTGCTGGTCCCTTCAGTCCCCAGCGGGCGAGGGGTGGGCTTGGCGCGATCCAGACACCCGCTGCGGTTCCTGGGTACGTTGCCGCCGGGCCATGCACTCCCCGAAAGCCCGGACCTGGGGTTGGCAGTGCCGCCAGTCCTGCCGTGCCGCCATGCACTCCTGCAGCTCCCGATGCTGCGCCGCGCAGCCTGTCCGCGAGATCATGGCGTCCACCGGGTCCTCGGCCTCCTCATCCTCGTCTTCCTCCAACGACAGACGGTTCCTGGCGTGTCCGTGCCTCGCCATTGCTGAGCCGGGCTGGAGCGGGCTGGCAGGCATCAGGTTACTGCCCCCTTTTTTGGGGGCAGCCCCAGGGTGCCCAGCACCCTCACCCCTCCATGGGTGCTGGGCACCCTCTGCACCCTCCTCCCACACCCCTATTGGTGCCCCCATACACTCTGTGCACCCCCAGGAGCTCAGCACCCCCCCCATGCAGTCCTCACCCCTCCATGGGTGCCCAGCACCCTCCCATGCACCCTACCCCCACCCATGGATGCCCCCATACACTCTGTGCACCCCCAGGAGCTCAGCACCCCCCCCATGCAGTCCTCACCCCTCCATGGGTGCCCAGCACCCTCCCATGCACCCTACCCCCACCCATGG
>VZTV01030566.1:1350-11828 GCA_013400875.1 Anhinga rufa
TCTGGATTCTCTTTCCTGTAGGATATCTAAGGTTATGTGTCAGAAGGTCAGGGATATTGTCTTTATTTAGTGCACATGTTGCTAAAAACAAATAGGTGAACGCTTGTTTTCTGGTTTTGTGTGAATATTTTTTTTCCTATTAAATATAGACAATGCAGACATCTAGGCTATTCTCAGTTACTGTTGGATGAGACCTGCTGAAACGAGGGATCTCAAGAATGCCGAAGGCTAGGAAATGTGTTTTTGACTCTTGGGCAAAACAGAAGGCAGTTATCAGAATGATGTGACTTGCAGCATTTAATCTGCCGCTTCAAGGCCAATATGGGTACTTTCAAGGTTATTCCGACTCTCACAAGCCTGGTGAAAAACAAAGACCCTAAGGGGCAGGTGGTTTCTTCTATGTGTTTTCCTAAAATTTTAGGATAGTTCCATTTTTCCTCTGAAATGTTAGAAATTAAAGGGAAATACAATGGGATTGTATGTTATGTGAATTATTTTAAATTCAATATATTTCTGGGTTTTTTTCTAACCCTTTCCCTGCAGGGCACAGTCCTTTGCTGAGCGCTTACGGCTGGGAATTGCTGTGATTCATGGGGAAGCTCAAGATGCTGAGTCTGACATGGTGGATGGTCGACACTCACCACCTACAGCCAAAAACGTAGCTGCGATTCATCCCAGTTTGGAGATACCCAGTAAGTAAGTTTGTGTGTGAAAGCATTCACCTCCTGTTTTTTTGTGGTTTTGGGGGATGGGGCTGGTGGTGGTGGGCCATCAAAAAGGAGGGGTTCTTAGAAAAGCAGCGGGGCGGGGAGGGGGAAGATTCCTTTTGATGCTCTTTGTGGTTTTAGTGCCAGGCTGTACGTGAGGTCTGTTCCCTGGGTAGAAGGGGCTGTGTCATTCCAGGTAGTCAGAAGAGCCCCTGGCAGAGAGGCCCCGCTTTTTTTGCCATTTACTTTTTCTGTTGGAATTTTTCTGGGGGACAGAGCTAATAAGCTGAGCTGACACCAGGTTTGAGTGTAGCTCTGTGCCATGGGCCTTGACAGAGTGACCTTGCTGAATGCGGACGTGATCTATGGCTGCAGCAGGCGTAAACCGAGCTTGGATCTCGGTAGGGTGATTGAACTGGTTGTGTCTGCAAGTTGCTCTCTCCTCTGTGCTAAAACTAAGAATTAATTTAATTGGTTAAGAATTCAGGTATAAATGAATGTAGTTAATACTTTGGCTAAGTTTAAAAAAAATCATTTATGTATTAAAATCCTGCTGTTTTTTCCCCAGTAATGCTGTGATGGTTGAAAGAGTTATTGCTTCACTTCTCTCCATAACGATGGTGACCCATGCAAAGCAGACATGTCCGCTCTTGAAGTAAATTGTCTAAACTTTCTCTTTCTCTCTCCTTTCTACCCCCCTAAAAAATTTTTCTATTAATCAGTGCTGATTCCCAAGGAAAAACCACCCATCACAGTTGTTGGAGATGTAGGAGGGAGAATAGCTATCATCGTGGTAAGTAAGATGCCATGGCTTTTGATAAATTACATTAAATACGTTAAAGTTGCAGAAATCAAGTAGATTTTCTGCTGTGTCAGCAAATAAACTTTGGTTGATGGTGGGCTTTTGATACTGCACTTTTCATACCATGAGGTGGTATTCTGCACACTTACTGAAGCTGACTGGGTGAACTGTGAAGTGATCCGTGCTGAAAAACAGCGTTTGGACCTTGTTTCTATGAATTGGCCAGATAAATTTCAGTTTAAGTGTTTGCTTCTCAAGGTGAGGAGTTTCAGGTCGTGCTTAATACACCAGATGAGGGGAAAATCACCACGTTTCTATTCTGTGAGTTTAGAAATGCCAGTGAAGTAGATATGATGCAGTCTCATGGTTTCTCTAAAGCAGAGTGTAATCTCTGGGCTTTTAATGGGAAAGGTCAGTTTTTTGTTAGTTTGGTTTTTGAAGGAGTGTCAGTTGTCTTGGCTTTTCCCTCTCCCCCTCATGGAGCAATCCCTCCGCCCCTTGACGTTGCGGTAGTTTTGGACACTCTCCTTTTCTGCTCTTCCACACGTTCAGGTGTCTGAAGAAGAGCATCAATAAAAATGCCCACTTTGCGTTGGCTGTGAACTGTTACACTTGAAGAAGATGTTAAGTTAATCTGGGTGCGCTGTGTTGATCTGTCTGAGGACATGGTGAATCTTGGCTGACTCGATCTCTTTCTGACAGGATGACATTATAGATGACGTTGACAGCTTTCTCGCTGCGGCCGAGACCCTCAAAGAGAGGGGGGCTTACAAGATCTTTGTCATGGCCACACATGGCCTGCTGTCTTCAGATGCTCCCAGGCTGATAGAGGAATCTGCGATCGATGAAGTAAGCGTGGATGCTGAATTTCTGATCAAATTATTTTGGTTTTTTTAGGCAAGCAGTTTTCTCCTGACTGGATTCTTAAAATATACTGGCATTAAGAATTTAGCTGGGAGGTTCCTGGGTTCAGGCTTTCTTACTGTGGAGTTGCGTGCTCGAATATTAGCATCTAGGTGTCCTTAAAGTACAGCAACGGGACGCAAGGGGAGTAGTGAGGTGAGGGACTGCTGGCGTTAGCGGACTTTTCCCGTCAGCGCGGGGGATATTTCTGCACCTTCCTTTGGACCCGCGTGGCAGAATGAAAGGGAGGAAGGATAGTGCCGGCAGTATCCATGAATTTCGCGGTTCTAATATGGGAGGTGGAAAACATAACGGAGCTACATCTTTCTGATCATTTTTTCTTCCTGTAGGTGGTTGTTACAAACACAATTCCGCATGAAATACAGAAACTCCAGTGCCCTAAAATCAAGACTGTGGATATCAGCATGATCCTCTCAGAAGCCATTCGCAGGATCCATAACGGGGAGTCCATGTCATATCTTTTCAGAAATATAGGACTGGATGATTAATGCTTTTTATTCTAAAGAAACACCCCGGGCCAAACTGGAAGCGAACAGATAATGAGCTGTGAAGCGTCATGCTTACCTTAATATTTCTATTGAGCCACTTTTTGTTTTCTCTTGGTTTCAGTATCAAGGTAGAACAGTTTTTAAGAGCTATTTTTTTTCTTTGCAAGGTTTTATTTTTGGTGGGAGGGAGGGTTGGGGAGTAAACATTTTACAAAAAACTGTTCTAGTTGCTTTTAGGTTAGTTGCACTATATACATGATGGAAAAAACCCACAAAACACTTGAGGCAGGAATTTGGCTTCTAAATTAAGCATTCCTTTTCCAAAGCTGCTTGCTACAAGTGCTTTAAAAGATAATAAAATGAAGCGACTGTATAATATTTGCATTTTAAAAGCCAAAAAGGTTGTACTGTTGTACGCAGTTAAGTGATTTTGTAGGAGTGCTTTTATAGAAAAGCATATGAAATATGCACCTGTATTTATTTTCTGCGACAAAGAATAAAGATTTGTTTTGTGTGAGCTTTCTAAAAATGTTCACGTGCCAGTCACTTATCTTCCACAGCGTGCCCCCTTAAAAATGATTTGCCGGTTTTACGTTGCTGAAAGAAATCAAGAGGTGAATTGATTCTTTTATGGTGATGTGTTACTTTGGAATATGAACAGGAATTCAGGCTGCTTTGTGGTAAGGTGAATCGCTTGCGTTTTGCTTGTCGCTCTAGGGAAACACCTGCGGACGATGGGGAGAGGCTGCTTTTCCCTGATACGGATACTCGTGGTCATTTTCCAACCTGTGCTCTGCTGAGCACTCGTAAAACGCAAAGCACCACCTTTCACCCGCCGCTTGCAGGTGTAATTTGACCGTTAGGGCACACTTCCAGCGTGCAGGTCTGCTTCAGGGAATGCGGGAAGGAGCTAAATCTGTGGCTGGATGTCAAGGAACAACAGGGACTTGGGAATATTGCGGGGGGCAGAGGTTCCAGCTGGTTAAATCCAAATCAGCTCATCACAGCTAAACTTTTTTCAGAGGTTTGTAGCCTGGCTTGAACGTATGGATGAGCTAAACATTACGGCCATAGTGCAGAGCGCGAGTCGTTCGGGTTGGTTTTCCCAGCCATCCTTAGGTACGCGTGTGTGGGATGGCCGCCGGTGCCACGCCGTGGGCTTCCAGTCTCAGAGACTTGAAGTTCCTGACCTGTTGCGGAGAAAACGCTGGTGGAATTAATGAGCGTTTAGGGGTTGTTTGGTCTCCTCTCTCTCAATCAGAATGTCCTGCAAATGAGTATAAAACTTTTGGCATGTCAAAAACCAGAAGTGAAAATTAACCTTCGTTGACACCCATTTCGCTCTGCTTGCGACGAACTTCCGAGGGCTTTGGAAGGTTGATTGGCTTTTAAAGATAAAACCAGTTTTTTTCCTTCCCTTGTCTGTCTTGGCACAGCACGGGGAAGGACGGAGGCCTGGACTGTGGCTAGAAGACCTAGATATTGCTAAAAGATCTACCGTGCCTGATCTTGCTGGTACATTCAGCAGGTGAGATGGTGATTTTATTTAGGCACCTGCACACTTCTGTTCAGATAACGCTGTTCTTCATTCTGCGAGCTTATGTCATGTAAGATTATTCCGTTTTGATTTTTGCAGACCTGTCTGGAGAGGCACGTTCTGTCTCTATGAAATGACAGAATCACAGTCACAGAATGGGTTGGTTTGGAAGGGACCTTTAGAGGCTGTCCAGTCCAACCCCCTGCAGTGAGCAGGGACATCCCCAACTAGACCAGGTTGCTCAGAGCCCCGTCCAACCTGACCTGGGATGTCTCTAGGGATGGGGCATCGACCACCTCTCTGGGCAACCTGGGCCAGGGTCTCACCACCCTCAGTGTAAAAAATTTCGTGTGTCCAGCCCAAACCTACCCTCCTTTAGTTTAAAACTGTTACCCCTTGTCCTGTCACAACAGGCCTTGCTAAAGAGATTGTCCCTGTCCTTCCTAAAGTCCCCCTTTAAGCACTGGAAGGCCGCAATAAGGTCTCCCCGCAGCCTTCTCTTCTCCAGGCTGAACAACCCCCAACTCTCTCAGCCTGTCTCCATAGCAGAGGTGCTCCAGCCCCTGATCACCTCCGTGGCCTCCTCTGGCCCCGCTCCAGCAGGTCCATGTCCTGTCTGTGCTGGGGGCTCCAGAGCTGGACGCGGCGCTGCAGGGGGGTCTCACCCAAGCGGGGCAGAGGGGCAGAATCCCCTCCCTCGCCCTGCTGCCCACGCTGCTGGGGATGCAGCCCAGGGCACAGCTGGCTTTCTGGGCTGCCAGCGCACATTGTGGCTCATGTCCAGCTCTTTGTCCACCAGCACCCCCAAATCCTTCTCCGCAGGGCTGCTCTCCATCCCTTCATCCCCCAGCCTGTATGGATACCGGGGGCTGCCCTGACCCAGGGGCAGGACCTTGCACTTGGCCTTGTTGAACCTCACGAGGCTCTCACAGCCCCACCTCTCCAGCCTGGCCAGGATTGTCATCCGTCCTTCTGGCGTGTGAAATGCAAGGCTGTACCTGGTTGTACTTTAATGACGGTGGGTTATTAAACAGTTCAGCGATGTTAATAGATACACCAGGCTGACGTATTAACACTTAACATGTACTCTGAATGTGTTAATGCAGGCTAAATTCCAGTTGAGCTTGGGTGCCTCAGCGGCTGTTTCAGAGAGAGGAGAAACACGCTGACCTGTCTCGGTGACGGGCGCATCAGTCGCAGCGTATTTATTGTGTTGGTGAAACCTTGTGATACCTGGTTGGAAAGCGCCGCTCGAAAATGAGCCGGCGAAGCACTCGGTGCAGAAACCAGCGTGATTGCTAACTACCCCAAACCATTCAATTCCAGGGTTGTTTCCTGCTGCTTGTTTTGTGCTGGCCTTTGGAGGAATAGCTTCATCTCCTCGGTGAGCATTTCTGCTCGCCGGCCCTTGATGGCGTGCCGAGGCTCCACCTCGGACGTTCACATAATTCCTGTGTTTGGTCATTGCTTTAGCGTGTCGAGAACCCCCAGCTTTGCCTAGTTCCGTGCCGTTCCTGTATCGATTAGGACTCAAGAATTTGGGAAGAGTCGCGGCTGTAAGACTGGATCGCTGGTCTTTTGGCTTTTCATAGTATTGGAGTGGCTGAAAGGGAGCAAAGCACGTCCGACTTCACTCGGATGTTTTTCAAACCCCTTTCACGACAGCATATAACTGCAGAACTACCTGATCTCTATGGGCTTTTCCCAGAAGCAAAAATATCAGATCACTAGAAATGCCAGCTATTCTTAGAGGTGTTTCTCTGGGATCCTTCAAATGTAAAGAACACTTAAAAAACCCCTGCTTTATTCAGCAATTTCTACAGTAATTAACTAGTCAGAGGATCATGCGAATTCTTTCCAGACTTAGAAAAGAAAAATATTGGGGTTTGGTGGACGGTTCATAGAAGACAAAAGCCTTGGCAGTTTCTTGTCCAGCAATATCTAAGTTTAAGGCACCTCAGCGAGAGGCTGCGTCGCAGAAACGCCTTAGTTGCAGGAGCGGCTTGGACTGGAGCTTGCAGCTTCTTCAAGATCGATGGAGAAGCAGCAGAAAGCCCCGAGGAAACGGGGATTAAGTAGCTGCTCGTCTGTGAGACACTGAAATGAAGAGGTGCTCGCCTGGACCGTGCTTCCCTGGGGAAGCGCGGGGGGGGAAGCTGAGCAGGGAGGAGGCAGGGGGCAGCCAGGCTGCCCACCCCAGCGCCTTTGGAAGCGAAGCTCCTACTGCCGGCTTGTTTAATGATAAATGCCCTGAAGCCGCTAACGAGTTACTGATTCAGTGACTGTCTGTGAGGCTTTTGCCGAGGATGAAGAAGGAGGCAGAGGAATGATGGAGGGCAATTCCAGTGCTGCCTCGTTTACCCCCGCACAGCAGTTCAGCATTGCTGATCTCGTTGTCGTAGTGGTTTATTTTTCCTTAAATGTTGCAGTGGGAATATGGGTAAGAGTGTTTTGTTCTCTTTCTGCTTGCTTTTTTGAATAATCTTTTTCAGGGCTGGCTTTTCTGTGTGGAATAGTTTGAAAGCCTCTATTTTCCTGTTGTAGTTTGCACTTGTTATGTATTTTGTGTGCCATACTGCATTTGCTCTCTTCTGTTTTACAAACCCTCCGCTGCTTTCACCCCCTATGGAAAGACTCTTACAGCTTGAGAATGAGGTGGAATTAACCACGGAACAAACCTCTCCCCTGGCCTCCGGTCTGCTGGGCGTAAGCAGATCTCCTGCTTGTCTATTAAAGGGTGTTGAGACAAATACCCTGCTTAACAGAAAAAAAAGCCCTCAGCTACTTGCAGTTCCAGACAAAGGCTCTCCAAAGCCATTTATCCTGCCTTGCAGAAAAATCGTAGCCAAAGCTGAGCCCTCTCAGCCAACCTGTCTGCGTGGGATGGAGGTAGGACGGGCGCATCCTCCGTGCTTCCCCCTCTTGGGGTGTCTCCTTTGCTATTCATGGCTCCAGGTGCTCGGGGTGCAGCCACCATTTCGTGTAATTAAGCTCGAGTTGCAGAGCTCCCATTAATTATCCAGAGTCTCCTGTCTCTTGCCTTCTTGTCTGGCAGACTTGGTTCTTGGTGTCTTGCCTGGGTTTGTAGGGAAGGGTGCTCCGTGCTGATCTTTTCCCCTCCCAGTCTTCATGCAGGGTGAACAGGAACACCGTCAGTGGCTATTTCCTTGCTGGCAGAGACATGGCATGGTGGCCAGTAAGTAGAGACCTCTGTCCCTCTTGTGACACACGGGCAGCAGGGACATCCAGCACCGTTCCCCCTCCCACCAAATCCCCTCTTCTGTGCCCCTGCTTTCTCCACTGCCTGCCCACACTTTCCCCCACCCTGTACACCTCCTCCTGGCCAGGATTCGTGTCCTCCGAGCTGTGTTTCCCTTCTCATTGCATGGAGGGTGCTGGAGCCCACCCAGCTTGTTTTCTTCTAGTGGGCCTCCTCGTGGGCTGCTCGGAAACTGGGGAGGGGTTGTTGGAGGCAGACATCTATCTCCACCGGCCCCGTGTGCTCCTGGCGGCACCAACACAGCATGGGTGTCCCAAGTTTCTTTTTCCCCTCCTCTTTGGCATTATCTTGACAAACTGGTTGTAGGTCCTTCCTGTGCCTGGCGCTGGCTGCTTGCGCAGGGCCATCTCTGGGCAGGGTGCATGGCCACCGTGGCAAATGTTCCTCCTCATCCTCCTGAAGACAAGAAAGTCCATCCAAAATCCACTGGGGATGCCCAGATGAGCTGAATGAGTGGGAGTGCTGGTTGCTGGGGCTCACAGCTACCTGGATTGGAGTCTGTTAAGGGTTTTTTTACTATAAAATACGTGCATGTCCCCCATCACACCCAGTGTGTCTTTGGCCACGCTTTGCTTTTAGAAGTGGCTGGGAGGTCTGCACTCTGCTGCTCCTGTTCAGACATTATTTTTGCCTCCTCTTACCGAGTTATCCCCTTGGGGCTGCGCTGCTGGGGAAGCGCCAAAGCTGGTCCAGCTGGCATGACTGCCGTGCTGAGCCGCGGGGAGCCAGCGGCCGGGCACCCTGCCTGTGAGCACCCGCAGCACCTCCTCTGCTCCTCTGCAGATCGGCGCCTCTCTCTTTGCCAGCAGCGAAGGCTCGGGGCTCTTCATTGGGCTGGCGGGGACCGGCGCTGCCGGGGGAATCGCTGTCACCGGCTTCGAGTGGAACGTAAGAAACATGTCGTGTTATTAAGTAAATGAGTTTCTGGAGCTGCGTAGCAGCAGATGGCCCATTTCACATCAGCTTCACACAACGTCTCAAAAGGCTTGGGAGGAGTTGTGCAGGGGGTAATTAACACAACCCTGCTAACTCAGCTTCTCCATCTCGTATCTAGTGCACGTACTTGGAGTCAACTCAGGCCCAACGTGCTCAGGGAAAAGGACATTTCAGTGCAGAGCTTTCTAGTCCAGCTGAATAGGTCACCCATTCCCTGCTTCCCCACCCATCGTTTCCAAAGTCCTTGGGTTCTACAGCAAAAATATGGCATTTGGTTTGCTTGGTGCTCAAGGAGGTAGTGGAAACATCTGGTATGGGGCTGAAGGGAGAGGACTCCTGCTGGCGGGGGTCCGAGGGGTTCTCCACCATGGCCTTGTGTCCCCGTGCCTGCTGTCTGAAGCCATCTGGGGATGTAATTGTGCACTTGAGGGTGAGCCAGGGCTGGGTCAGAAGCGGTGGATGGGGTCTAGCATTGCAATTGATGTCAAGCTGCAGCAGGATCCGTGATTTTTCTGGCTGTGTCACGTTGTTCCTTCCCAACAGGCGACTTACGCTCTTCTGGCACTGGCCTGGGTGTTCGTGCCGGTCTACATCTCATCTGGGGTACGTAGAGCTGCCCTGAGCCTGCTGCGGGGAGCGTGGCCCCGGCCAGGTCCCCTGCTTCCTGGAGTGCTCTCACTGTTGTCCTTTGAGACTTCTAAGCCCTGCCCTGGGAATACAGCTGTCCCCTTGCCTTCCCTGGGACACCCCCAGGGGGGGGCCTGGATGGGGCAGTGACCGCTCTCTTTCCCTCCGGCAGATTGTCACGATGCCCGAGTATCTCCAGCGAAGGTTTGGAGGGGAGAGGATCCGGATGTACCTCTCTGGCCTGTCACTCCTGCTCTCCATCTTCACCAAAATCTCTGTGAGTAGCTCCCACTTGACTCTGTGACAGATCCCCGACTGATTTCCAGCAAGAAAAAGGTTATTTTAGGGCTCAAGCCTTGTGTAGCCAAGTCAGGGGAGAGCAGCTGCTGCAGGATGTTCCAGGAGGGAGCAGGACAGGAGGTGGGAATTCATGGGCAGATGCCATCTGCAACACCCTGTGCATTTGTAGGTAGATCCAGCAGTGATATTCATGTCTGGGTGGCCCTGACGGATGCGTGGCTGGGTGTCAGGATTCCCAGACTCATGGAGCACTTGCCTTGTAGCAGAGGTTACAGATGAAACGTGCTCGGAGGCTGAGTTGCATCGTCTGGGGTTTTCCTCCATGCTCCAGTAGCGATGCTTTCCAGCACTCCCCGAGGGACCCAGCAGAGCCGGGAACTGAATTGGGAATGCATTCGTTGCTTTAGGGCACACGGGGTTTCTGAGGAAAGGGAGTCTTGCTGCAGCTGTAAGATACCTAAGCATGTACAGAAGATGCCTGATTTTCAGGGACTTTCCAAAGGGATGTTTTCACCCCACTTCGGCCTCATTCACAGTTCCCTGTGTGCAGCCCCTGCTCCCGCTGCCCGCTTGGTAACAGTGGGAAGAGTTTTTCTGAGGTAAAACAGCTAAAGAGCCTGTGACACCAGGCCTAGGGCAAGCAGGAGAGAGCTGGGCACAGACAGCCCTGCAGGGCTGGAGACAGCGAGACAGAGATCAAGGACAAACAGCTCAGAAACGATCTGGAGGAGAAAACACACCAGAGGGAGAAATCCTGCAACACCACCTCTGATGGAGCAGCTGGACCTGAGCTGGGGTCTGATGGGGCTTCTGCATTTCGCTGGCTAAAAGAAATGTGCTTTTGCAGGTGACTGGCTGCAAGAAATGTGCTTTTGCC
>VZTV01030576.1:3271-36263 GCA_013400875.1 Anhinga rufa
GGGAGGTCAGCGGCCCCCCCCGGCCGCCGGCCGGCCTCCCCTCCGCCGGGACTTCGGGCCCGGGCACCGCCGGGCCGGCGGCAGGGCTGTGGCTGCGCCTCGGGCGTGTGAGGAGAAGCTGCCCCGGGTCCCGTCCCCTGCAGCGGCATCTGTGTCGGCCCTTTCCCGGGGAAGGTGATCCACCCGGCGGAGCGGAGCTCCCCACCGCTCCTTGCCCCCGCCATGTGCCATGCGCGGCACCCCAACAGCAGAAATGAACCACCCCAAAGAGAGGTTTGGACCCACAGGTGCCCGCCCCGGTGACACCCTGTGTGTCCTCACAAGGACTCCCAAAGCGCCTCGGCCTGGTGCAGGTGCAGCCGTGCGGTGCCGCTCGGCCCCCCGGGCTGGCCGCCATCCCGCCACGCGGGCGATGGGGTCAGCTCCGAGGGTGGGGGCCGGGGGGCTTTGCCTCCTCACGGCAGGCTTCGTGCCAGTCTGCAGACTGGAGGAAAGGTAAGGCTGCTCCTCCGAAGTCCACCGTGATGGTTGGCCTGCAAGCACTCACTGCTCGGGATGGGTAAAAGATGAGTGCAGATCGGGATTAAGGATTTTATTTTTCAGTTAGGTGTAAATCAGGGGATTCGGAGCTGTAATTTTCCAAGGGAAGAGTTAAGTTCTAGTGGTGTCAGGTGAAAATAATGACTTTTACTTGTGCTTCCTTCCTCCCCCAGCCCTGCAGAGCTGCACTCCTGTCGGGTATGATGTGCCTTACTGAGCAATGCCGTCCAACGTGTAAAGTGGGGAAATGCTGTTATCATTTGAGCAAAGATTATTGCAGGGTATATGTGGGAGGGACTGTAATCTAGTGGTTAGAGCATGGGAATACAGTCTTGGTCGTTTGAGTTATGTTCTGAACTGTGACTCACCGTGTGTGTGTGGTTTCAGCAAATCATTTATGGCCTCAGACAAAGCAGATTTTTCCATTAATTCAAATGAACTATAGATTAAACAGGTCTTCAGTGGCAGAAGACTCAACCATTCTATGATTCAAAATTAAGATCACCTATCTACCACACAGGTGTTTCAATAGTTATATAAACACAGCATGCCCTGGAATATTACAAAGGATAAATTATTGATAGCAGAAAAGTGTTCAGAGACACTTGCCTTAAACACAGTGCCAAAGCGAGCAGCATTCCCTAATCCTAAACCTAACTGTAGGCTGAGCCTTCGACAAGGCTCCCAGCCATGGCCTAGACAAAAAAGTTCTCGCAGCATGGCGCTCTTTGCAGCCTCTTTGTGCTCTTTGCAGCCTGCGTTTTGCTTTGGCAGCCCCCTTTCAGCCTTCCTCAGTTGCAGCTCTGCATTTTCTCTTCCTCTCAACCTGAACCCTTACCCCAGCACACAGCTGAGCCTTCAACAAGTCCCTAAGTCATTGCCCAGATGAAAAAGTTCTCACAGCAGCGTGTTCAGGGATGTTTGCCTTAACATCAGGGGCAAAGTGAGCAGTACTGCAATGCTCTGATCTCATGTGTGACCCCATGCCTTGCCTGTTTTGCTAGTATTTAGGCATGCATTATAAATGCTGGGTGGTGGAAAGGATTTTTGTGCACTGTCTACTCCAAATATCAGAGGACAGTTGGAGCTGGAAGGGGCCTCTGGGGATCGTCTAGTCCAGCACGCTCATGTGAAAACAGCTGCCAGTCCATGGTGCTGCAGAAGAGGATGGCAGGCAGAGGCTGAGCTGCTGCAGCGTGACATGGATGCAGCAGGTAAGTGTGGCAGGACTGTGGGCAGGGGCTGCCCTCACATGTGGCATTCCCACTCATCTCCCTGCACACAGGCACCCTGCACCAAGACTCTTTATCCTGGCTTGGGCAAGGGCTTGAGCAGCTCCAGTGCTGGGCAGGGTGCTGTGGGTGTGTATATATTCAGCAGCATTTGTCTTCACGACCGCGGGGTGGCTTTTTGAAAGTTTCCCACCAAGCCTGTTCCTTTTATATGCAGCACTGCTGCGAAGCTGCCAGCCTCTGCCTGTCCTGCCACACAAGGGTGGCTGTGCAGTCCTTCTTTCTCCACCCCTCACACTCTGCCAGTCCCAGACACTGGGTTGGGGACACTGACGGGATGAGACATGGGGGTGGGCAGTGACTGAGAGGCTGAGCGAGTAATCACATGTTAGGGAGGAAGGGAGTAGTTGTCTGCTAGCACTGTGTACAGAGTTGAGAGATTGCTCATGAGCATAGCAAAGTCCTGCAGCAGGTTGGGGGGGGGGGGAGGAATGTCAAGATTTCTCAGTGATTTTTTTTTTTTTTTTTTCCTGCTGCGAAGGATGAACTGCCCCTGAGGAGCTTGCCTCATCTACCTGCTTCAGCGGGTTGGAGGACAGGAACAGTTTTTAGACTGCTCCACGTGAATTTCCACACTGAAAGGGAGCAGTGGAAGATGCTTTGCTGTTAGGAGAAAGCAGGTGCTTCTCAGTGCTTTGCACTTACTTGTTTGAATTTACTGGTTGAATTGGGTTTGACCCAATTCAGTGATGAAAGAATAGCGAATGTCTGAGGGAAGGGTGGAGGAACAGGCCCACTGCCCTCTCCTGGTATAATAGATTAAGTAAAAGGTAATGTTTCATACGTTGACATCTCTGGTTCTGGGTACCTCTCTCTTCCCCTGTAATGCAATCTATGTTTATACAAGTGAAATTGCATACAAACACACAACTTGGATGGAAATATCTGCGTTTCAGTGTGATTTGCTGTATCATATCTGAGGTAACTGCATTTTAAAGCTGAGGCAACACTTAGTAATAATAAGCATATCACAAGAAACTGTGGAAGAATCAGAAAGTCTGTTCAGATAATTACTTCCAGCTCATATTTTATTTTTTTTATGGTACTACTTAGTATCTCAAACTTAGGCCATGGATCCAAAGAGAGAAAGTCAGACCTTATCCTGAAGTGTTTACAGCTTTGGTGGAAAATCAGCATGTGCTCATAGTTTATCAAGCACCTGTATATCCGGAGTAACCCAGTTCTGTGTAGGTAGGCTGAAACAAAAATCAACTATTTGGAATACAGATTTTTTTTTACGTCATTT
The DNA here is from genome assembly GCA_013400875.1 of Anhinga rufa. NCBI lineage: Eukaryota > Metazoa > Chordata > Aves > Suliformes > Anhingidae > Anhinga > Anhinga rufa. Next base: position 6,350 of record VZTV01030576.1, read on the forward strand.
CCATTATCAGGTATCTCCTCAAGCCATCCTGGAGGGGTAAAGGCAGTGTGTTTACACTACCGTGCCTGCCAAGTACTGTGCTAGAGACTTCCACAAACTCCCTCTCTATGCAGAAGCAATGGGTTGATGTCTTAAGGACTACATGGGTATAGCTCTTTAATTGGAAGGGAATCCTCACAAAAGGGAATCCGATTCATTTACTCTAAATGTTTAAGTGCAACTTTCTTAGTTTAACACCATCCTATTTTACTGCAGTATTGCATCTTGCCTCTGAAATTAATAGTTAACCACGGAGAAAGACAGGTCTGGCAGAATGGAAATCAGGCATTATATTATCCCATGAGTCACATATATGCAGAGAACCAAACAAGTGTCAGCCAATGGCTTTGAGCCCAAAATATGTCAAATAGGAGATGTGTATCTTCATTTATATTAAGTAGATAGAAAGCTTGTTGCTGTTCCCATTAAACAGGTTGGAGTTCTGCCACTGACTTCGGTGGGAACAGGATTGGGCCCATGCAGTGGAAGCTGGCTCTGGTTATGTGCACTGACTGTATTTTCTGTGCAGCAGGGCAACTTATATTTTAACAACAGTTCCTAGTCAGCAGAGAGATTCAATACCTCCCCTAGTTTTAGACATTACTCCTTCCTGTATTGGTTTGGTGACTTGACTTCTCCTTCGAAATGTGGGGATGTTCAGTAGTAGGCAGCAATGGATGCTTTTCTGAGTACAGCTTCACTGAGAGTCAGTAGCAAGTGACTATAGAGAGGGATTAGCACAGCACCTTTTCTGAGCAGGGTTTTGTGATTTCTAATTATATACATTTAAAATAAAGAACCACATTTAGGAATTAACCCCACTTTAGGCATTCAAACCACTTTCTCTGGCAAAATCCCATTGGAGTCAGGGAAGTCTTGGCTGAATAAATGCCCCAAAATGTTTCAGAACTCTCTTGAATACCAGGGATCTTTTATACCTCAGTTTTTTCACTCTGGGTATTCCCTCCACAGCTTCTAATGCATCTGGCTGTAGAATTGCCTCAAGAACCAAATAAATCTTGGGCTGCTGCTATGTGTTGGATCCACCATGTGATTTGTACTGAAGTCCCTCAGGGAGAGGAGATGATGCGAACAAACGCCAGTAAGTACACCCGAACCAGCAACTGTGAGATCAGGGCTGAATGCCAAACGTGCTGTTGGTCACTAAGTGTCACGTATTCTAACTTTTATATACAAGCTTATAGTAATCTCTGCCACATACACATTTTACTTTCATTATGTTGTCATTTATACATTAGGGTTTAATTTGCTTTGGTGGAACCAAGTTCAGTTTGGTGGACTGAGAATGTATATTCACTAACTTTTAAAAAGTTTTTTTCACATTTTTATTGACATGCCAGTTCAGTTAAAACCCTGATGACAGAGTCAGGCTGAAATGAGTGTCTGTTGTTGATTCATAATTGTGCAAATTAGCATTTAGACTTCTCATAAAATAATATAAAATTTGGAAGGCTATGTGCCAGTGCTGCTTGCTTCATTCCAGTCAGCAACCCTCCTGTGTTTACTGGAACTCATGTTAAATATCAAAAGAATGGGATTGCCAGAGTTTTCATACCAAAAATTTCTTGACCTATCTTATTATTGGTTACAGAATTGGCTTATTCCAGTTGTTTCTGGAGGCGAGGGGGGTTGCTATTGACTGCAATAAAACTAGGATTTGATTCCCTAGGCTGCAGTTTTAAGAATAGCACTGTATTATTTGGCTTGCTAACTGAGGAATGTATATAATAACTCTATTGGCAACATTTATTTGAAAAAGTCAATATATGATTACCACATGAAAGCACAAAGTTCTGACTTTAAGTGAACGTGTAGGTAATGTAAATAAATAAAGCTCTAGGTATACTGCTTTATGTTTGCATTGTGAGCAATAACATTTGCAAATATCACATCAAGAATTCTGAGTTGATAAAACCAATTAAAGACGGCCTTTGCTAAGGCAAATTCCAAGTGGATATTTCACGAGACCCATAACAATATGTAGGTCATTATATAATATGTGAAGAATTTCATTCACATTTTTAATTTAGCTCACGTAATTTATTTTGTAATTTGATTATCAAGTGGTGTAGGAAGTCTGATTTTTTAGCTATCAGTAATATAACTGTAACTTTTATTAGCTAATCTGTATATGGATGATTTCATTAGAATTTTAAACAGTGACAGATGTTTCTTGACATTACTGGTGTTTGTCATGACTTTTGTTCAGTAGCTGGATATATTCCTTAGTGTTACGTCAGTGACCTGGATTATCCCTGCAAGAGCTCATGAGCAACTGGCTGAGAGAGAGAGTTTCCATGTATTCAGTTAATCAAGTGAAATTTGCTCTTCCCCTTTCAGTAGCCAATAGGAGAAGATTTCAAGTAATGAAAACATTTTAGGGCTCAGCTGAACAGTATATATTTTGGTATTTGTATTTCGTGCTTATAGCTGAGCAATGGTTTTTAAAGGCTTACATACTTCTGTGCAAGATGCCTGCTCCATGCCTGGTATGGATTACAGGTGTCTTTCTGTTGGTTTCTCTGGGCATTACTGGTTGACTCAGAGGGAGCTTCCTGGAAGGACACTGTGCTGTGTCAACTTTTCTTTCTTGGTTACGCTGCTAAGAGAGAGAAAGTTTACGTATTGATGTGGCTGCTCTTCGCTTTGCAAATTGTGCAGTTGACGGTGATAGAAGCTCAGCTAGTGTCCTAGCTCTGCTTGTTCATGCTGCAGCAGGCACTGTGCTCTGGACTAACTGAAGAAGTAGGGCTGAGCGAACGAGCACAGAAAGACTCTAACATGAGTCTAGCAATACCGTCTCCAGTGCTGCCATGCGTGTAAAACATATGTGACTGAGAGAGCAGGTTTCCCTTTGTCAGCGTGGTGCTACAGCACAGGTCATTGCAGGCCAGCTACGGGCAGCCACCAGTGAGCAGAAGCATAAACAATACGTTGGAGACAAGAAGGGACATATTTGGAAGAAAATGTCATACTGAGGAAAAGTTAAAGAAGAGAGAAGAAAAAAGGCTGCAGTTAGGATGCAGAAGTGAGGATATTTAGTGTTTGATTCTGCCAGTGGCAAAATCTGCATTGAGTTTAACTGGATTGGGAGCAAATGTTCAAGAAGAGGAATCCAGGAAAAGGAGAGAGAGGGCCTGAGAGAGAACAAGCGGTCCGACATCTGCTCTTGGAGGGCCTAGCACTTGAAATGGAATCCAGCCAAAGCTTGGGCATGTGTGTGTGCTTGGTGATGGCAGGCAGGGTGTTAGGTGTGCTGAGGCCACTTTATTTTTTTAGCTTTCATGTTATATAATATAATCTGTTTATTTAGAAAAGCATATTTTTGCCCCAGTCAGAGTCATTTCCCATGAAAAGCAAAGTGCTCTTGCTAGAGGACTGCTGGGTTTTGTGAAATATGAGAGCAACATGAAAAGTTTTAGAAAATTTTGAAATGGGAATCCTTCCCTGCATTTCTTCCATCACAAGTGTCCCACCCATAATTCCAGCATGATAGGAGAGCAGAGCAAGGGAACAATTCAAGTTTGGGGTATATATACACATCCTGGGCACCCTTTTATGATGCACAGTATGGAATATTACCTCACACTGGAGGAGGAAGCACAAAACTGGAAATAACCTTTTATGGAAGATTTGTCAGTTAGAGTGTGGTTGCTGTCATAGGGCTAAAATGCAAAAGTTACCTTCTGATATTGCCATTTTACAGTGGCAAACTTGCCTCATAAGCAACTGTGAATCCCAATGATAGCATTTGCTTGGCTCTGTGTGTATGGTGCATCTAATTAGTATATATTGTTGCTGCAGCTCATATCAAAATTATTCTTACACGCTGCAAATCTGCCACATTGTTGCATATACAAATTACGCTATTGTTTACATGTATATAGGCTTTTCTGATTTGGACACACAAATACAAGTTTTCAGGAAAATCTTGCATTCTGATTAAAATCCAGGTCAAAGGATCAAAAGATTTTCAAGCCATATTCTATTTTCTCTGAATCAAAATGTATAGGCTGTACTAGAGTTCCTTTTAAAATGAGCTTTATAGATTTCATATGTGACTGCATCAGTAGATTCTATAATCTGTTGGCAGTTGGGACTTCTGGACCTTTGCAATTTCAGTAATTTTATGTGCTAATAAATGGCTCATAGGCAGCTCCCTCTTCCCAGCCAAAACAATAATGCTGACCGAAGAATCAGGAGACCTAAAGAGAAAAGGGAAAAAAAAAAAAAAGAAGGAAAGAAAAGAAAAAAGGCAACAATAAATGAGATCTTTTTTCATTTTTTTTTTGTCTCACCACTTTAGCTTAGTGCACTTGAGCTAGGTTTTCAAACTTTCACTGTGCTCATGCTTTTTAATAAAAAAGCGTTAATTCTCGGGAGATCAGGAAAACATTGTTTGCCTTGAGAACTGTGATCGAATCATAAGTTGGCAATATTGCTGAGTATCATTTTGCATACCAGAGTAGAGCTGATGTATATGAATTGGCCAGTGCAAAGCTACCTGCATTGCTGTATGTGCCCAGGGGCTTTGAGTCTCCTGGACGGTCAGCATTCATTCCGTCTGTGTGTGGATGACAAGATACACCTGTGTGGGGAAAGTCCACATACTTGCAAGGCAATTCTTGTTTAGAGGTGTACTGGAGTCACTGGCAGTCAGAGGATGGGTGTGTGTGCCAGACACGATCCAGAGGCATAGAAGAGGGTAACAAGCCCAGACTACCTTAACTGCGAAAGAGTGACTCAGCTGTTTCTGCAAAGTTTTGAGTTTCAGCAGAATATTTTTTCCGCTATGCTGACAGCTTTTCCACCCACGTATTGCATATGTGGCTTTGTGCCACAGAGGTATTTTAGGATTATAAAGCCTAGTGTAAATTTTTAAAGTTACGTATGAAAAAAGGTACCTTCTAGATCTTAAAATATATAGATTATGTGTAGAGTGTAGGGAGAGGGGACGTCTTTGAAAAACCCAGGGCTTGTCAATGATGTTTTCAGGCAACCTGTATGTACAGAAGTAGAATTACTCTGAAATCCCCCCCAAGTTTTGGCATTGTTTTTATCATGGGGCAGAGTTAGTCATTCACATACCTGGTATATACTCTGCTTTTCTTGATCCTATTACTGTAAGGCATTCCCAAAAAATCCTACAGGGAAAATAAAGAGAGATATGCAGGGTATTAACCTAATAAAATAAAAAGGTTTCTTAATCTGTCAAGTGTATTGCAATATTCAGTGAGTTACTATACTCCGCTGAAGATGAAGTTGGACGGAGCATGCTTGTAATATTATTCCAGCACATTGAGCCATTGCGTGCAAATAAATCCAGTCTGCTTTGAGCAAGTTATTTGTCAGTTCTTTATGCAAGACCCTTGCCGTCATTCTGTGACTGCTGCATGAATCAGGCATGGGAGGACGGACTGAGGAGGAGGACAGTTAGGCACTGGGGTTATGTTTTGTCATTTATGTCTTCAAGCAACTCCGCTGTGGAATCCAAAGGTTTGCTCTTTTGTCACAATTTTTTTTATGCCACAAATGCTGATACAGCAGCAAAAGCCTCTCTCAAGGGCCTCACCACATCATGGGACTGGAGAAGAAAAAGAGCAGAAATCCAGGGAAGTAATGTTAGTGACCAGTAACCACCACTCTATGGCAGATCGCTTTTGTAAAGCAGGCAGGGCTATGTCTTCTTTTGACTCCATGTAAGCTGAAGGAGCAGTAATTCATTGGTGATGTCTGCAGCACTCCCCAGCTTTCTTTGGTGTTTGGATTTTAGGGTTTGGGGTCTTGTTTTGTTTTGGTCATTTATGAAGTTATTTCCAAAGAAAATATATAATACCAAATGACAGCATATATTAAGCATAAAAGCATCACTGTCCTCTGGGAGCTGTCAGAGAAGAAAATGCAGAGCCACTGAAATGCAACCCCATCAACTGTCAGAAGTGCCCACCGGCAGGTCAGCAAATCTCTGTGTTCATTGCTGGGCAGATCGGAGAGAACCAAAGGGACAAGTGACTTTTGTCCCTGGCTAGCAGGAAGGCACTAGCCAGGGAAACAAGCTCACCTCTTGTTTCACCATCAGGCTGCAAATGAACCAGGAAATAAACCCTCCCAACACCTTGCACTGGGTGCTGATCATATTTTTCCCCGTGCCACAGTATGGCAACTTGGTTCCTCCATTGTTTCATACGGTAGTGTTAAAAGAAAGGGGAACAGTCCTGCCCCATAGCTGGAGCCCAGGCTTGGCACGGTTTATCACTCTAGGCCGAGTTTGGAGATTTGTGAGGCTGAAATTCAAAGTGAAACTCAGTGGATGAGAGTGCCATGGGAACCAGAGCAAGCAGCAGGTTTGCATGGATCCCCTTAGGGTTGGAGCTGCCGAGTTTCATATGGTGCTAAAAAAAAAAATAATAGTGTCTCTGGAAAAAAATCTGTCTGTGTCTTGAGGCAACTGTGGGCACCTTCAGCCAGCACCTGATTCACTAGCGAAGAGTTACCTACAAGGCATTTCAGCTGGCAGACACTTGTCCTAGGCGCCGTAGGCCGTAAGGGCTGTTTTCAGTTTAATCTATTTTTAATGTGGCGCCTTATTCCAAACTGCTGAGTTCTCACATTCCCGAGCTGTCATGGCAATAGGATTGTGCAGTCTTATTGGCTAAGGTTTTCCACCTCAAGTGCCAAAAGTTAGGCTCCTAAATCCATATTCAAGTTCCTTAACGTGACCGACGAATCCCACAGGAGTCAATAGGAACTAGACGTGGTCTGTACCTTGGAAAATAAGCCAGGCCACTAGGTGCATCAGCAAAGCCTGGCTGCAGGCACCCAGCTTTTCAGATGTGGGCCAGCATATGAATGGCTTGAGCCCAGACTACAAACATGTATCCCTGAAGGTCAGAAGGGTTTGAGCGTGGAGTTCCTTGTTCAGCCCCACTGTACCTGTTGTGAGATGAAACTCTGTAGTGTGGTGACCGTGTGAACTATTATGCAATGCGCAGGGCGGCTTTGAAAGGGCAGTTTTAAAAGCAGCCATTCTCCTTCCTAGTGTGGCTGCCTTTTTATCCAGAATGGCTGCCAATGTCAGTATGAAGAAGGGAGGCAAGGTTAATGCAAGTGGGAATTTTGTCAGGGATTTGGAAATGGAGTGCATTCAAAATCATAGCAAGTGGCAGAGAGCAACAGCATGCCTATCCCTTTCGTTGACTTCCTGTCTACTCTACTTCTCTACCCATGATCTAACACTGCATATTTTTACTCTACTACCTTCTTCTGCTATTTCTATTTGTAGCACCCTGCTAGACTTGTATCCAAGCCAATCCAAAATTCTTCTGAAACTCCCTGTGCTAGCAGCAACATGAAAGCAGAACTCTGCAGTGGCTGCAGCAGCTATGGTAGGGTTTAAGTAAAGTTAAGAGTGCTGTCAGTCACTTCAGCCTCTTGAGTTACACTGAAAATGGAAATGCCATCTGCCAAGAGAAACAGCTTGCAAAAATTGTGTTATGTTGTTGCCTTTTTTTTTGTGACAGGCCTAAAAATACCCTATGTGGAATTACCAGCCAACACTTGAAACTGATGCACTTTTATTGCTTTGTTTTATATGGAAGGTTTGTTTTCTTGTTGTTATTATTATTGCAAGATAACACATAAGGCCATGAAAGTACAATGCACTTTCACCCAGATGAGGCAGAACTTACTTGGTACACTTTAAAGAGTGTTTTACCGTAGTGTGAAAGTGTCAAGTCATTTTTTCTGTTTTCTACAAAGTGGGGAAAAAGCAATATCAGTGTCCTGTCCCACCAGAAGACAAAAACAGAGAAAAGCCAAAACAAATTCCTGTAGAACATGTCCATTCACCAGCCAAAAGACCTATAAAGCTTCAGTGAACCACATTCTTTCATCCAAAGAGCACAGATGACATGAAAGACCCTTGTGCTAATAATGCCCCCCAGGCACCCCAGTCCCCTGAGCCATAAGAGAAGTGCTAACTGAGTGCGGGTCAGGGTGTGCGAGTCTCAGTACAGGGCACAGGTATCCGAACAGGCAGTGCAGCCGTCACTAGCCTCAAGAGCCAGACCCAGGAGCCAAAAGCAGTGCTCTTGTGCCAAGGCTTCCTAGCCCGTGGACAGGGAAGAGTCAGCAGGCCAGGCTGCTGGGATGGGCTGAGGAGATTGTACCCTGGATGAGCATGTGTTCCCAGGGACCAGAGCAGAAATGCTGTACAATGGCACAGCCCTTCATTCCCCCTCATTCTGCTTGTTCACATCAGGGCTACATCCAGACCTGACCTAGGCATTTGAGACATCTCTCTCCCAAACAGAGAGCATGTTTGACGTCTATAGGTCAGACTGAAAATACAGGTGTTTCTGAAATCTTCTTCCACTCTTACATCCCTGCCATCCCATCAGAGCACAGAAACCATACTCCAGACTTCATGCCTGAGTCCTGTAAGGACTCTGAGAGTCTTCTCCCCAAGGACAGTGCCAGCAATACCTTGGAAGTAAGAGAGTAGTGATCCTGCCTTCTGGCTGGTGTCTGTCTTCTAAGTCACTGTCTTTTATTTTAGAGCATTCACTGAGGAAGTGGGAGACCTGGGTTCAATGCGTTCCTCAATCTGAGAGTGCTCATCTCTCACTTCCCATGAGACTGTCTAACTGCCAGCCGATCAGCTATTCCGGGTGAAGCTCTTCAGAGTGAAACCATGCCTTCCACTAACAGGATGTTTGCTCTCCCCATCCCACTGTTGGTGGGCAGCTTCTGTTTTAGAGTGATCAGAGCTTCATAGCGTGAGGAGCCTCAGGCTGCATTTGGTGTTCTCAGAGCTGGTTTGCAAGACCCCATGCCTTAGGGTGTTCAGAGAAGGGGCACCTCCTCTCTGGGTGCTCATGGAGGATAGCATAAAGTGCATCTCCTTGGAGATGCTGTTCTGGGCAGGTGTGGAAGCAGAAAACTCGAATGTGAACCAAGGAGAAACCACAGAGTACAGGTGGCTGAGAGACAGTGACCTCTGTGACTCTGGACTTCAGTGCCTGCGTTCAGCTAAAGTCTAGCTTTAGCTTTATGCACTTAAGTCCTTTATTGACGGTAATTCCTTAAAACCCAGTTCTGCATTTGCCTCCTTCATGTGGACAGATCCTGGAGGGTCAGCCAGGATCTTTATTGCCGCTTTGATAACCATTTCCAAGGTTTATTAAATATGCTCTGTGACGTTCTTTTTTGGAGACAGTAATTTGACAGTCATCACGTGAGAAACTCAGAGTTTGCCATCTGGCCTGGCAAGACTTTTTTCTCCTCACTATTAATTAAACTGAGGTTATTGCAAAATTTTATTATGATGGTTATGATTTGTCCTGTGATAACGCTTGGGCTAATACTGAGGCATGCAAAGCACCTTCCACACTGGTGACGTTAGTGGGAGGTGCAGCTGAACAGCACCTCCTTGGACTCTGGTGTCAGCTCTAATAACAAAATTTTAGGGCCAATTCCTACTAGCCCTATTCAGGCACCTTACCCCGGAGCGGGTTCTTCTGGTTCTGAGGGGCTGGTTTCACAAGTAGGAAGACGTAGCTGGCGGGGAGGAAGGGGGCAGCTGCTTGGCCACAATCGTGTCATATAACATGCCCTGGCAGGAGATCTTACTGACCACAGCTTTGCCCTGCTTGGTGAGACTGTGACCATTCATGGGAAAGTAGATGGGCAACAACAGATTGTTAGAGCACAGTGAGAAAAGAAAGGAGGTAAAGGGAGCAGGGCTAAAACTGAAATAATCTGCAAAAACCAGGTGCTGATGATGGCTGGCGTGAGGAAGAAGGAAATGAAGCTTTTCTGGTGATGGGACAGGAGGTGGCTGTAGCGTGTCTGGGATGGACGTGCGCGGTATTCAGCAGCTTAACCTCTGTTTCCAGTCCACGCTCAGACCCAGCTCAGGGCCCTTGAATGTCAGAGGCTCTTGCTCATTCTTCAGTGGTCTCCAAACTGTGACTTTGCAAATATGCTGAGACCAGTAGGTTTTAAGAAGATGTCTGGGTATGAAGTTGGTGAGAAGTCATCTCTGGCACTAATTCTTGCTATCTTTCCTTTCTCTGTCAGGGGCTTGAATGCTTCACTACTCAGAGTTACCTCAACAGCTTCACAAGAGATTCAATAATATTTATTTTTACCCAAATCCCTCGAAGTCTGAGGGACTGGAGACAGCATCAGTTTGAGATGAACAGCCAAGAAAAGTAAATCATCCTTGGGTCAGGGTGAACTCTCATTTGAAGGGGCCACAGATGGCAAAGATGTTCATGAATCAGCAGTTTCACAGACCTCTGTCCATTCAGAGTAATGTGTGTAAACAGACATGAACACAGCACAGAGCCACAGAGCTTTCCAGATCCTTCCTGTTCCCTTTGCACTGCTGAGGGGGACCTCCACAGAGGAGCCACAGAGAAGGAGAGGGCAGAAGTTCTGGGCACTGAGCTAGTCCCAGGGATGGTCATCCTACACCCTCTGCTGCAGCTGTGCAAGAGCCAGAAAACAGGGTGATGGCAAGACACTGTTCCCTGTGTCCCTGATCACCCAGCAGCACACCTGGGTGTGCTCTTCAGTAAAGGAGACAGCTGCCGACAAGCCTGGTGTCTGAGATAAAGTCAAGGAAGGAAGGGTTAGGTGAGGACACGGGCTGTTGCACCATTGCACCGCTGCAGGTGCAGAACAGCTCCTGTACATTTGGGTTGCATGGAGCGGCCTGCCCCACTGGGCAGCTGCTCTCAGCAGCTGATGGATGGGTGGAGGTGAGGAAGAGGGATGCAGCAAGCCGTGGTGACGCTATCCTGCTCTTTGATACCTGCATTGGATCCATGTGCCCATGAGTCTGGAACCTCAGCAATCCATCAGGGTACTGATTTCCTTACTGTAGTCCCCCACTGTGGTCCTGTCCCCTGCTTGTAGGAGTGTCTGTCCTTCCCTGTTGTGCAAAGGAGACAGGACGGGCAGCAGAGGCCGCAGTGCTCTCTAGAGCACAGAGCTCACAGCTGGGTGAGACAGAACTAGGAGAAAGGGCGGGTGGTCTGTACAAATCTGGAGTGGCTGTGCCCGTGGCACGTGGAGTTTACACAAGTCTGTCCCCAGCCCATGGACAGGTACTTCTCCTGTGCAAAGGTGTCCTCTCAGGCTCTCAGCAGACTCAAGAAGCCTCCCCTTCATCCTGCCCTTGATTTTTTTTTTCTATCACAGGCACAAAATCTCTTCAGAAAGCACTGTATAATTCCATGGCTCTGTGAACAACTGCGGGCCAAGGGTGTGTGCCTGGACAGAGCATGCCTCACCCTGCAGAAACCCCCAAAACTCCAGCTGAGCTGGTGTGGGGGGATTCTTCCTGCCCCTCTTTGATATTTGCCAAATTTATGCCCAGAGAGTGCAACACCAGAGGGCCATGCAGAGGACCCCCGCCTTGTTTCACTTGTGTTGTGTATTCTAGGATCTGCTGGCTAGGAGGGCTCCCAAAGAGACACAGCATCACTTCCATTTCTGCCCAAATATAAGCCTGGGGGCTGCTTCTGCTGTAGGATAACATGTCAGTGGTGAGAGCTGGCCAAGCCAGAGACTGTGCCTGAATTGTTTGCAAGACTTTTATAGACTGTCTATCTGAGATGAAACACAGAGCCTGGATCTTCAAAGCACTGCGTGGGACGGCAGCTATGGGACTCACATTAAAGTTACTGGGCATCACATGACTGAAAACTTCTGTGACACCAGTGTGTTTCGGCAGAGGAATTAGCTGGTGCTGGGGCTGCCAAGACAAAGGGAAGTGGAGGAAAATGAACTCTGCCATGCCCACAAAACCAACACCTCACAACATTTCAGCCGTTAGGGCTTGTGTCTTTTTTGTAAGGAGCAATTATAGGGGGTATCGCAGGAGATGTAAAGGAAAATGTGAGACATTGGGATTTCTTGTCAGCAAATGAGATGCTTCAAATTCAGTGCAAAGTTGGAGAACTTCTAACCTAACTCTGTAAAGAACTTGAGGGAATTAAGTGGAGTAAACTGGACGAATAGGACTGTGAAGTTGGAGCATCTGGTTGCCATCCACCTTTCCACAGAAGGGGAAAGGTTCTTAGAGAATGTCTTCAAAAGGTGTAGAGCACAGGGAGTGAGCATAGTCACAGAGTGAGAAGTTGCCCACCAGGCAAAGACCAGTCAGCGTATCATAGACAGGGAAATTGAGTCAGGCTGGTCACAGTGCTTTCTGTGACTCTTAGAAGACACTGATGGATGAAGACTCAGTGAAGACAGACTGCCCTTTTCTTACAGTTTTTACATCTTTCAGGCTTTAACATGAACTAACTATTATTATCCTAATTTTACAGATGGGGACAGACAGGTTATGTGACATGCTCAAGATCACATGAGCAGTCAGTGTCAGTCAGAGTGAGAAACTGCACCTGGATCTCAGTTGTGAGGCTGTTGCTCTTGGCACTGTGTCCTCTTCACTGCCAACAACACATCCAAATTGACTGCCTGTGTCCTTTCTATGCCTACAAATGATAAGTTTTTTGAACAAATCAAAGAAACAAATAAGTCATTCCTCCAATTTATATGTCCAATCCTCTGTACGCTGTGGCATAATGTACCTTAGAGGAGTCTGTAATTAATACAAGTAATTACCCCTTGCTGCAAAGACTCTTAGACATCACTGGTTAAGAATCTAGATGAAACTTTCACCTTGTTTACTGAGTGCCCAATGTTGTGTGATTCAGAATGGATTTGGGTGATATCTGCAGGTTAACTTACGGCCATGATGAATTCTGCAAACTGCTTGATGCCATTGTCATGATTTGGCCACCACTGGAGCTTTAATACCAGTAGAGAGAAGTGAGGGAATTAATTAGGTAGGAAAAGTAGTCATCAGCTATTTCAGAGGGGTTCCTTGTGGTTGTCAGATTTTGCCTCCTCCACTCAAAAAGGTTTGATATAAAGGCTGACAAAGGAGTGGGTATCCATGGTTCACTGGGACAAGAACATGTGCAGGTTCTAGGTGTGTTCTTGGTTTTCAGCTTCCTTAAAGATCAGCAGGAGTGGGATTTTCCAAAGTGCCCAAGGGACCATTGGTCATGGCACAAGACACCTGGGGCACATCCAATAGTCCCATTCTAAGCAGCACAGCTATTGAAAGCCCAGCTTTCAGTGGAAGAATCTGTCCTTTTGACTCCAGTTCCCAAAGCTATTATTGACTTCTGCTGCTCCAGATTTGTGCTGTGGGCTGCTGCTTTTAACCTGGCAGTGTTGCCAGAGGCACTGGGTACCTGGCATTTCATGACACCAAAGGAACAGCCATTAATTGAAACTCATCAAGCAAACAGCCACTTCTGCTTGCTGTGGCTCTGTTTTCAGCTCTCCAGCTCTGAAGAGAGGCTGACAATTTTTGCTGGTTTCTCAGACCTCCTGTTGAGTTTTGTTAATTAATATTTGTGAAGTACTTAGATGTTTTCAGGTTTATGGTGATCCAGAGTGTTATTATTACTGCTGGTATTATTAAGACTAATAATACTGCTAATAACCTTAGTGAGCCTGGCAAAATTCAATTTGACTAAAATCCTTGCCACAGATGAAAAAACTAACTCCAGTGATGTGAGGGGGTACGTGACTCAGTTACCAGTAACTGCTGTTTACAAGGGGCAGGAAGAGTATATTTGCTCAAATGAAAAAAGGTCAAGGCAGAGGCCCATTTGCTGTTTGTTAATAAGTAATCCAAAGTACAACACAGCTTTACTGTAACAAATCAGCCTGGCTTAGCTTTTATTTCATCACCATTATTTCCAATCCAGTTCTGGACTAAAATGCCAATTCAAAAATAATCCACATTCTCATAGATTATTTTCAACATCTCCAAATCTATGGAGCAGATTTGTAACCGGGGAACAACAGCAACAACAAAAAATCCCCTCTTTCCATATTTTTGCCGGAGTTTGTCTCAAGACACTGTAGGCAACCAAGGCTCAAATATCAGATAGGGCATTATTTATCTCCTGGGAAATTCTCCTTTAGGCTCAGACCTGTGGATCTTCCCTATGGAATTGTGCCAGTCAGGAGCTGTGGTGTAGCTGGCCCGCTTAGAGCCACCCCACTAAGTTACTGATGTAACTTATAAAACCACCTACGTCATCTCTGAACCTGGCTCACAGTCAACAGTTAAAATTCAAACATGGGTGCTAGAGAACATCCTTCTTCGAAGTGGCTGAGCATATGTGCACTTTATGCATTGCGACCCTTGCCCTGTCATTGTCTTTTGCCAAAAAAGCCCACGTTCATTTTCCAAGCAACACTTGTCTTCAGCCACCAAGCAATATTCTGGAAAAGGGCTGGAGTATGTCTTTTGTGGTTCATCTACTGGCTACAGGTAGGATTCATTAGATAAGGTTTTGGCATTAATGAGCCACTTAAAGTGATTATCAACAGAGCAACACTTGTGCCAGCTGCCAGCTAACTGCAGCTTTCATTTGTAACCCTTGGTGTTCATGTCTTTCAACTGCACTGGCCTGAGACACTGTAGATGTCACACATCTAGTCCTCAAAGTAGGGAATGTGATGTACACAGTGCTAGAGCAGACATAGCCAGAGCGCAGGCAGCATGGCACTGTTGGCATGCACCCGCAAGGCTGGTTTGAAGGCCTTTTGCCTTATGCATAGTTATTTCTTGAAGAAAGGTAGCAGGGGCCTACGCACGAGGTCACCTTTGGAAACAGAAACCATGCAGATTGCAAACTACAATTCCTAGCTTCCTGAAATGCAATTCTGAGAGGCAATGATCCTTTAACACACCAACAACCCCTGCTCCAGCAGTCCCAACTGCCTGTTAACATGGGGGGGGAAGAGGTTGGTGAGGAAAAATTTTCCCTGCAGAGAGGTCACATGTGGCTGTTAGCTCAGAGCATCTTTCCAGTGCCAGAGACTTAATAAAGAGTCTTCTTGAGCTCTGTAGCCTGCGAGGGCACCAGGGCCTGGCTCCATCCAAGGCAGGGCCATGTGAGTGGGGAAGGGGAGGAATGGCTTTCTACAGAGCTGCCCCTCTGGCACCAAGCAGAAGACAGTGAGGCTGAGCAGCAGATGCTGACGTGAGGAAACAGTAGAGCATAGAGAGAACACATGTGGGAGCTGTTGTAGGGTCTTTGTAGTGGGATGGAAAGAGGATCCATGCAACTGAGTACTCGCACACATCAGAAGGCAGCACCAGTGGCTTCTAGCTGCCAGGAAAGGGGTATTTTGGATGCCTTACTGTTCTGTGTTACTGACACAAGAGGAGAGGAGGGGTGCAGAGGAGGGGAGCGGAGGACACGAGGTGTCCCAGGAACGAGGCATGGCTGGTGCTGCCCTGGGTGTCTGTATCTTCATGATGGGCTGCAGCTGGGTGGTTGGCAAGCGGTACAGTTCACAGAGATCCTTGAACTGATCTGGTGTGTCCAGGATGTTCATCTCAGAACACCTGGCGTGGGCAGCAGGGAGTACAGTGGAATTGATGCTCACTTTTATGAAATCTGGTAGAGCTGGGAATCTGGGCAAATATCTTGTAGCTTAAGCTATGGTAGCATAAAGTAGCATAAAGATCCCATGCCTCCACGCTGCACTGAGGGAGCACGTGGCCATGCCATACATCATGCATCGTGACAGGGAGAGCAGTAAGTGTTACTAGCTGGCAGCCTTTGCAGAATGGTGATGCCACATGAAAATGCACGTGTTCCTTACTCATGCAATGCACATTTACTGCCCATCCCCGCCTTTCTACAGTAGGATACACCCAGGGTGGTGGAGCTTTCTGCTCCTGTCCCTGGATGTTGTGCTATTTCCTCATGTTGCGCTTTGTTAAGGGTAACATCTGTTGTTTCTGAGCTGCCTAGTGAGTTGCAGGAGTCTTTAACGGCACTGATACATTCCACTCTTCCTCTAAAGACCGGGGAGGATTTACTTCTTTCCCTTGCAGCAAGGAGAAAACTAGGGTACCAGGATGTCAGGTGGCTTTCCTGCAGCAGTGGGATTAGCTAGAAAATGTTAAGTATTCCCTGAACCCAATCCTGAGCATTAGTCATCACCGCCATGTCACCCCTCAGTGGCATCATGACAGTGAACTTCTGGACTGTACAGTCTTTTGCACACAAATGAGAGGCATTTAATGAAAAGCAAGCCCAGTGCTGCAAACACCACTATAGAGACATACACTCTGTTCTAACTGGTAGCCAGGATGCCTGGGAAAATATGCAGGTGGTTTCAGAAAATCGTAAGTAGCCTATTATCACAGAGGAGGGGGAAAAAAAACCCTCAGGAGATTTCCCCCAGGACCATCTGTTAATTTTCCCCTGGAGCCATTATTGATTTGCACAGGGTGGCATACTAATGCCCTGAAAGCATTGTGTGAATCAGAGCTCTGCACTGCTGTTGCTGGACCAGGAAGCTTCACTGACAGGAAACAGTGTGGTGACATGCTTCCTCAGCTTGTACCTTGGAGCTCTGTGCACAGGGCGATCATCAGCCTTGGAGAAATTTCTTCTGTTTCCCCATAAACACTGTGCTTTGCTGCACCTCAGCCTGTGGCAGAGGTGAGCCCCTCTTGTGTACCCACCAGCCTTCTTCTGTATAGTTTGTATAGGCCATAGCCGTTCTAATAAAGGGAGGTCTTGCTCATAAACTGTCATATTTGCTTACATTTAGAGATACTCAGATATCTAACTATGCTTCGGGAGTAGCCCAAGATCACCATGCAAAGGCTATGCTATTTTAGGGTCAAGTGCTAAGACTGCTCCTTGTCCACTCTCCCCTTTGGCCCTTACAATTTGACCAACGCATACACGTGTGTGACGCAATGAAAATACCCACCAACCTTCACGGCAAAGAGTGTCAGCCTTCTGTACGTGCCCTGTGGTATCCATAGCCCTCTGTAGCTAATGGTGGTCTTGGGGTTGGACCCACCAGTGACGGTGTTTCTGCTTCCGCTTTGTGCTGAGCTGTGGAGGAGAGCAGTCTCTTAGAGCAGCAGCTGTAATGCTTTACAGCTTGGTTGGTAGCTGCCCCTGCTTTTAGCTGGAGAGTGCCTAATGTTGCCTGTGATGGTGAATGCAATGGAAATCCGATGATGAGCTGTGGCATTAGTGGTAAAAACCTGGTAGGGCTGATTTGGGCTGAAGTACACAATTCAGAAGCATTTTCCCAGCTTTCTCTTTCTTTTTTCATTCTTCTGAGGTAGGAGGTAGGTCAGAAGGAGGTATTGCCCCCAGATCATGGCATGGAGGCAATGTGAACAGCTTTGCTCTTTGTCCTGGCACCTCAGACAGAAGGAAGCCTGAGAGCATTTATTAGAAGCATCTTGGCCTGTGGCTCTCTCCTGGTGTTTTCTGCGTGTGTACCGAGCATGCTCAGTGGGTATCAAAGGCACTTTCTGAGCACTGCAGCAAATGGGGAAATTCACTGTGGAACAGTTGCCGCATAAGTGAAACTTAGAAATAACCTTCGCTTTGCATTTGTGAGCAAAATATGGCATTTTCCAAAGCGTTTTGTGTGTATTTGGTCCAGAGCATAATTATGAATTTCTACCATTGCAAATACGATTTGTGTAGTAAAAATCAAAAACAACCAGACCGAGTTGCAAACTGCCATGAGTTCAGTCCCGATGACTGCTTGTCCATTTGGATGTTTCCTCAGAGAGGTGTCATCATTTCTGCATTTTTATGGTAAAATAATTCTTCTGCCCATGAATAAATTGTTTCTAATATCTATGAGCAATGCAAAGAGGTACAGAAAGCATTTTGCTATTTGATGATTTTCTAATACAACTTTTCCCTTTTTTTAGAAGAAACAAAGCAGTTTCCCTCCTCCCCCAAATGGTCCTGGGTGAGACAAATGCACCAATGCATGTTAGGGAGACAGCCTTAGCAGGGTTGGTGCGCTGCTGGGGTAGGGGAAGACTTTCTTTCTCTGTAGCCATAGCAGCAGTACAGATTTTCCCAATGGCTTTCTCCCTTAGCACGTGCTAATTCACAAAACTCTTCATGTTGTGCACCAAGACCTGAGCACCCAGGCTGAGTGACTATGTGATATAGCCATTTGCAGATGCAATTATAAATATTCTAAGTTATACTCAAGAGTACTTTGGGTACTCTTGGGTATTACCAATACTACCAGTATTAAGCTCTGTGTTTCTTGATTTCTAGTGCCCAGCTTCTGACTTCAGAGCCAGCAGCCCCTGCAGTGTGCTGGAGGCAAGCCTGGCACTTCCATGCGAGGGCCAAAGCATTCAGCATGGGTAGCCAGAGAGACTACAAGGGAAATTTTAAGTCTTAAATGTTACTGCTGCAGTGACCTAGCCCAGCAGCTCCTCTGGACGGTGAGTACAGCCAGCCTTTCTCTCACAGCAAAGATGTCTAATCTGAAACACAGATTATCAGCAGCCAGGAAGCAACAAACAGTGTTCTCCTCAGGCTGTTTGTTCCCATCTGCCACCTCTAGCAGAGCACCCAAACCACAAGGCAGGGAGCTGGACACTCCTAGCCCGCTCTCTGCTGAGGATCTGCTGCTCTACAGCAACGTGCTGTTGAATCATTGGGCTGGAAAGCAAGTGCACGTGGGGGAGCATGGCTGCCTTACCTACTGGTTCGAGCATTCACATGGGAGTTTGAGATTCTGGACTCTGCTCCCAGGACTGTTTATGCATTTTACATGAAACAGTCACCAGGTAACATATAATCCCTGATCAAAGCCCTCAGGGGATTTAGGCAAAGCAACGCCCAGTTTCTGGAACCTGATCAGGCTTAGGTGTGAATTGGGCTGAGCTGCTTGGCCCTGTCAGGACTGGGGCAGTTCTGGGCATGTACAGAGGCGGAACTCTAGATAGCTGATGAGCTTGAAAGTATTGAAAAAAGTTGGAGACTGAAGGGGCCAGATAGTGGGAAGGACCTAGGAGCTGCAGTGGGATGTATATGCCAGCTTTTCAGGCTAAAGTGCAGATTTAGGGTAGAACATCAGGTGCTCCATCAAAGTCCTCTTACAGGGAAACAATTGTTCTCACAGATTCCTGAAGTGGAAATTCATTTACATAACCATTTTATGTGATTTTTTTTTAAAAAGAAGTCCCATCCTAGCCACTGCATTTGCTTGGATTTGTTTCCACGAGGCTGCATGTGCTGAGCTGCACAATGGTGGCTGCCGTATGAATAGCTTGTTATTCTTACCAAGCGTGACAACTGCTGTAGCAAAATCAAGAGCAACCTGCTCTAATGTAAACTGATTTCAGATTGCCCCCGGCATTCCCAGCTACCTCATCTAACCTCTTTTTTTTGCCAGTCTTCCCCCCCGCCCNGTGCTTTCTTACAAGGTGTTTTATCACACTGGCTGTTGCACTGGTGTCTACGACCTGCAGAGGAGCTTCTCTGGTATTATCCTTGGTGCATTCCAAAGCTGCTTGGATCCTCCATGGAATGGAGACTCCAGCTGCCTGTCCACTCCAGGGATGAGCTCTGTAGTGGCTGATGGTTGTACCCAAGAACACCTAGCTACAAAGCACCACAGATGTGTGTCTGGCTCTTGATGGGTCTGTTGCATCCTTGATACCCCACCTGCAAGTTTAGAGAGTGCTGCAGGGCTGGATAAATGTGGACAGAGGGGCTTATTCAGAGCGACACTGCTGTCACGTTGAATATACGCCAGATACCAAGTGGGAAGCGGTTGTGTTGGTAAGGGAGTGGGGGGCATTGTGGATGGGTTTGGGGCAGGGAGTGCTGTGGCAGAAGCAGTACAATTTACTGATCATAGCTGCCAGATCGGTGTGTATGATGGGTGTGATATAAATTACTATCTATAAATAAATACCACAACAGCATTTTAATGAGGTATTTTCTAGTAGCACTTGTCCAGGCTGGTAGTGTTATGTTAAGGCTGGAGAAGTATCTCCAAGCAAGCTTCTTGGCTAAACCTTCATAAATACGGTCTCACCCAAGATCTAACTATGATTTGTTTGGATAAGAGGTTTTGCTTGTTTGTTTCTGAACATACTTTCAAATATGTTTGGGTTTTCACTTCTTTTTTTTTTCCCCCCTTCTTGGCCCAGGTTTTGTGTTGGTGCCACAGAACTTAACTGATGCAGAGATAGGGGACAAATCTGAATGCCCTTTCTGAGCATTCCTTGTTGTTCTGACAACAAGAAGCTTGCAGAAGGGCTGGGTCATCTGGGGCTTTGGGGGTGGGGGCATTTGAGGCTGTGACTCACAGGAGTGACCTGTGTCTCTCCAGAGACCAGCAGGCAAAAATATCCTGGCCCATCTCGGGGAGTGCTGCGTCCTTCGCTTCTCCTGCTGTGCTGACACACCTGGCACCGCAGCCAGTGCTGTTTGGAGGCACGCTCTCATGGGCCCATGCCCCACATTTGCAGTGTGGTTCTCCTGAGATTCAGCAACCAACTTTGAAATTTTTTTTCATGGCAGCTAGCTATTTTTCTGAACTTTTGGCAGCCCAGACTGCTGGACAAATGGCTGCCCATAAATAGCGCGCAGCACAGCGTGTTGGATGGGACTTAGCCACACGCACTGTAGCAACCCGTGTGTGCTGTAGGGTTGCACTGCGCTCATACACACTGATTATCTTTCCTGGTCTACAGAGTCCCCCCCCCAGCATTGTGTCAGATCCTGGAAGGTTGTCCCCTGCGTACCGAGTACACAGGCTGCTCCACACCTCTACGGCAGGGTAGATCTGGGACTAGAGATGGAGAGATGGGCCGTGGTTTTCTATCGGAACCAAACAGATCATGGTGGGAGGCAAATACTGAGGCAGGGGTTGGGTTTGGAGGCTAGATCTCAGGCATTGCTTTCACAACATTTCAGGCCAAAACAACGGTTTCATCAGAAAACCTCTCAACATGTTAAGTTGCCACCACAAGAATGTGTGAGAGCTGCATATATCCAAAACAAAGCTGAGAAATAGCCTTTCTCATGCTAGCTCTGAACTGAGGAGCTCTTTTCAAATTTGACTCCTGTGTGTTAACGGAAGGACCTCTTTTCTGGTCAGTTTGAAGATCTGAGAGAGAAAGTTCAGTTCTTTGATCTTGGAACATAAAATCTCTGAAGCGAAGCCTCTTGACTATCTGGACTTGTGATGCATACTCAGAATTCATTCATATTATAAATAAATAATTGGCAGGTGATGCTATAGAGATAACAGCTTCCATTCTTTTTGAGGAATCATTAACTCCAGCCAGGTATCCCTGATCAACAGCTATAAAAAGCCCCCCCCAACAAAACAACCCAGAAAATTATATCAGTTGGAAGGGACATCTGGAGGGCTGCACTCCAACCTCCTCAAAGCGGGGCTAACTTCAACATTAGCTTACGTTGTTTAGGGCTTTGTCCATTAAAGTTTTGAAATCCTAGAATCCTAGAATGGTTTGGGTTGGAAGGGACCTCCAGAGGCCACCTAGCCCAACCCCCCTGCAGTGAGCAGGGACATCCCCAACTAGAGCAGGTTGCTCAGAGCCCCGTCCAGCCTGACCTGGAATGTTTCCAGGGATGGGGCATCGACCACCTCTCTGGGTAGCCTGGGCCAGGGTCTCACCACCCTCACTGTAAAAAATGTCTTCCTTATATCCAGTCTAAACCTACCCTCCTTTAGTTTAAAACCATTACCCCTTGTCCTGTCACAACAGGCCTTGCTAAAGAGATCGTCCCCATCTTTCCTATAGCCCCCCTTTAAGCACTGGAAGGCCGCAATAAGGTCTCCCCACAGCCTTCTCTTCTCCAGGCTGAACAACCCCAACTCTCTCAGCCTGTCTCCATAGCAGAGGTGCTCCAGCCCCTGATCATCTTCGTGGCCTCCTCTGGCCCCGCTCCAGCAGGTCCATGTCCTGTATGTGCTAAGGGCTCCAGAGCTGGACGCGGCGCTGCAGGGGGGTCTCACCAGAGCGGAGCAGAGGGGCAGAATCCCCTCCCTCGCCCTGCTGCCCACGCTGCTGGGGATGCAGCCCAGGGCACGGCTGGCTTTCTGGGCTGTGAGCGCAAATCTCCAAGGATGGGGATTTCACAAACGTCTCTTGGCACCTGCTCCAGTTTAACTGCTCTTATTTTGAAAAATCTCTTCTGTGTCCAGTGGAATTTCTCCTGCTGCAATTTGTGGTCATTGTTCTTGTGCTGTGCACCTCTGCGGAGAGCTTAGCTCTGTTCTCGCTCAGGGTGCAATTGGCCATTATCACTGCAAAGGCACGCTGCTGACTCCTCTTCAGCTTTTTGTTCACCAGGACCCCAGGTCCGTTTTTTAGCAAAGCTGCTTTCCAGCCGCTCAGTTCCCAGCCTGTGCTGTTGCACAGGTTTATTCTGTGTCAGATGCAGACTTTACATTTGCCCTTGCTGAATTTCAGAAGATTTCTTTCTGGCTTGTCTTCCAGGTTGCTGAAGACCACCTGAATGGCTGCCTTGTCCTCCAGCGTAATGACCTACAGCCTAAATTCAGTGTCAGGCACAAACTTGCTGAGGAACCATTCTGCTCTGTCATCCAGGCTGCTGGTGAAGACTGGCCCTAGCATTGCCACTTGAGGAATGCTGTCTGTTAAGGCCCATTAAATATTTAGTTGTTGACCATTATTATCCTTTCAGCTTCATGGCCCAGCCATGAGGTTTCTTCAGCCAGGCTGTGGTCCATCCATTCAGGCTATACCACCCCAGTTTGGCCCACATGGGAGGCAGTGTCAAAGGCCACGCTAAAAGCAAAGTGACGTCCACTGCCCCATGTCATCCATCCAGCCCATCAGTCCAGCAGAGATGACAACCACGCTGGCCGGGTACAATTTGTCTGTAGTAGATCCATGCTGGCTGTTCCTAGCCACCTTCTTGTATTTGGACATGGCTTCTGTGTGGACTTGCTCCACAATATTCCCAGGAAAAATGTACTGATACCTTACATAAGTCATCTTCATCTTTTCTAATGCTTTGGCTAATCCCTTTCAGAAGAAACCTGTTGATTATATGTGTTGAGTTTGTGACACCTTCAGCACGAGCCTGCAGCGTTGGTTGAGGGAACTTCTGGTAGGGAGTGGCTGAGCAGGTCAAACTCAGAAGCAACCTAACCAGGACACACCTATTTCTCCTCCATTGGGAACCCCTTTCTTCCCAGCCTCGCCACCAAGGACGACCGTCCTGCCATTGTTGCCATGGCTTTTGTGTTACCTTAGGGCAGGAGCCCCAAGGGAAGGAAATGGGAAAAGAGGAGGAATGAGGCTACCAGGCCAACGGACAGTAGAGTATGGTGGTGTCGGATCCTGGCACCAAGGATTCAGCTAGTCTGAGTGAAAGGAAAAAATAAGAAAAGAGAAAGGGGAAGGTCATTGCACGGAGTGCTAGGGACAGGCATGGTCGTTTCTAGAGAGCACGAGTAGTTCAGTCAACAGGAAGGGCCAGGCTCTTGCCAAAATACACATTTGCACAGTGGCCTGTAGTAGTTTGAATTCACAGAAGACGGCTGAGTTTCAGTAGGTATAACTTTGGTTCATTGGGGTCTGAAGTACAACACTGAGGTAAGTACTGCTGGAGAAAGAAGGAAAGAAAATGGTTGGAAAGCCCCCAGCTCTGACGGTGGGGCCAGAGCAGGACAAATGCTGCTTTGCCAAGCTGGCATGCCCTTGGGTGGCTCAAGGCTCGCTCCTGCCGCAGGGGCCTGGCTGCAGCCACAGCGCCCGCTCCCAGCCAGGGCGGCACCTGTGACGTCCCTTGAATCGCTCCGTTTCTGTGGAAGACAAAACTCCTGGAAATGCTGGTCAGTACAGCGACAGGCTGGCCTTGTGGAGGGCCTTGTGGGATTCACGGGGCCCTCATGGCTGGAAAGCCTTGGCAGAGCAGACACGTCCCCTGTGATTGGAACTGGACCCCGGAATTGCAATCGAGGAAAGAGGCAGGCGCAGTGGTGGGAGGTAGTGACTCTGTAGGAACACTTGGGCACGCAGCATTGGACATGTTTTGCTAATTAGAAGAAACAAACATAATCCGATCGTCTCTCACTGTACCCATACTAATGTGATTGTATCTCTGTGAAGGACTTACGTTTGTAAACTCCTCACTAGCACATTAGAAGACTTTTAACAGTGATGCACGGAAAAGCAAATAGGACGTTCATGATGTGACAACACTGCTGGGGTGCCCCGTGTGTCCCTGATGGAGGAGACAGTCTCAGAGTTTAGATTCCTCTGCATGGCAGGCTGAGGTTTCCAGGGGCCCACGGTAAGCGTGAGTACCTGCGCGCTGCAGTCCCTCGTGCGTTAATGAAACCTGACTTGCTGGGTCACCCTCCTGCTTCATTTGCAGTGACACAATATCATGTAAAGTCATTTGCTTATTACAGAGATACAATCACAAGGTGTGGTGCCCTGATTGGAGTCTCGCAAGAAAGTAACACTCTTATTCACCCACCCACCCACCTCTGCAGATGGTCGGAGGGTCTCTCCTCGGCTTCGTGACAGAAAGTGGTTGATTCATCTCCGCCCAGCAGTAGTTGTCGTGCTGCCTGCTGGAAGTTCCCGTGTTGGCATTAGAGTGGTAAGCCTAGAGCTCACTGCTGAGATTAATTGCAAAGCAAAAGCATGAATTCTTGGTGTCTGTTCAGCCTAGTAAAAGTTACTTAATACACTGTATCATTTACTCATGGGTTGTTTTTTTTTAATGATCATTACAACGCGCCGAATTGCTATTACCCTGCCATGCTCCTGTTCCTCAGCAGCTAGTTACGTGCAGCCTTTCCGTCAAACTAGAAAGCAGTTCTGGTAGAAAAAATTTTATGGCATTTTTGGTTTTTCCTTTTCTTTTGGAAGAGTCCCTGGTTTTAATTCTTTTATTCGAGATCCTCCTGTGTAAAACACAGCTCTTTCTGGAGGGGCTTTGCGCTCTGAAAGGTTATCGGTTTATCCTCCCAGCTTTAGGACAAAATTATTCCCCTGTCAGTGCAGTTCATTACTGCACCAGGCTGGCTTGGCAGGTTTCCACTCCTCCTTTGTTAAAGTTTATTTATTTTTATATCAGAGACGTAATAAAATTGACAAAAGGGGTTTATTCAGACTCTAACTGTACAGTTTACCACACAAGGAAAATAAAACATGCAACACGCTTCCTTTTATTTATGGCATCAGCACTGAGCCATTATAGTACCAGCGCTAGGTAACTTTTCCTCCCTTCACCTTCTGAAACCTCTTTTGCACCAGCATCCCACACTGAGCTTTCTGTTTGCTCAGCGTCCTCGTCTTCGCTGGAGGTTGTTGGTACAAAGCGGAAGACTTTTAACAGAAGCAAGGCCAAGCCTGTAGGGCCCCAGCCTGCAGGGCTTTCCCTGGGAGGGAGGGCAGGAGGCGCGAGGCGGGGGGCTCTAGCCCAGCTTCAGCCACTCAGCTGGATGCTCTAGCCATAACACAGTCTGCACGAAGGCCCACGGGAGCCCTTCTGGGTGGAGTTCGGGGTCCCCTGGGGACTTCAGGCACCTCCTCATTCAGGTTCTGTGGAGCCCGTCCCCACAGGGGGTTGTTCCCAAACACCTGATCAAGCCCAGCTGTAGCCTCCCTTGGCTGAGTCCTGAGGTCCTGGAGCACCTCAGAGCTGCGGTGCTGAGCGTTGTGGAGTAACCTGGTCCATGGAGCGAGCGCTAAACCCCAGCGTCCTTATCCAACCAGTGGGCTCTCACCTACGGAGCAGGTGTAGTATCCAAGTGATCCCATAAACCCAGCTACAGAACAGGAGCTGCAGTCTGTTTAGCAAGGTCTGTTTTCATCTGTGTTCATCAGTGAGCTGGGATCAGAGTGGGTGTAGGTCCTGGGGATGGCTGACTGGAGTTAGCAAAGAAGAAAGAGGTGTGGGAGGATGGAATAACATTTCAAAAGAGAAGGTGCATTCACCTCTTCGCCGTTTCTAGCCCATGTACAAGAATAGTCCTGATACAATGACACATGGGGTCTGGACAAGGGAATAAATTGTCTTTTAATGCCTAGCTCAATGGAGGGAATAGAGCAGAGACAGCGATGCAGGAAGGGGAAATGATTTAGCTCAATATTATTTGTTAATATACCAGCTTCACCACCTTTATAAGCACTGTAATATAGGCGTCATCCGATACAGGCATCCAACATGTCAACTAATGGGGAGACTGCTGACGAGGAGGCTTGCAGGCAAGGTTCGCAACAGCCACACCATGTACTGAAATGTTCGCTGCAGCAGCAGTTTAATTTCTGACCCGGCACTAAGACCACCCAGCCTCTAGACCCATGTGTGTTTTGGGGCCAGCCTTCCTCTTCTGAGGCTCTGCTCCTCACCGAGACCGTACGAGATCAGGGAAGTTACCGTGCTCTGCTGACTGGGATTGCTGCGGAACAGCTGCTCCAAGTGCAGGGCAGGTTACATACGCGTTAACCAGCATTTCAGCTTAGGGGCTGTAACCTGTGTCGGACGGCGGGCTGGGCTTCACAGGGTTCTGCAAGAGCTTATGTTCAGCGCTACTGAAAGGCAGTGGGATGGGGTACCCAGATCCCTTCGGTGCTGACTGTCTCACGTCTGGAAGGTGTCAACCACGAGCGTTTCTGAGTGTCAGTGCCCGTGTGCTCTGAAGTGCCTGCCTTTAGACACAACAAAGGGCACTGCCTCTTGCCCTCGAGGGGATGCACAGACTCTGTGCTTAAACTTGCCAACGGCTGCAGGCAGAAACCAGGCTTTGGGAGCTCTGGTTTTGTCTGACACCATCTGACAGCCTGAGCCTTGCCCTCGAGAGCCCAGTGCTGCAGCTGAGGTGAGGCGGCCATGGTTTGGCGGGTCAGACACCCACCCTGTCAAGTCCTCCCAAACATAAGCGGTGCCTCACCTTTGTGCTACTTCCAGCCGAGCAGAGAGAGGGCTTTACCGCCCCTTCTTGTATCAGGTAGGTCCATCTCCGTACAGACTGCCTTTTCTTTTATATCTATATGTGAAAAGGCATCATAAAATGCTGTAATAGGAGCACAGTTAATGACTCTTTGGAAGCACCACGTGATTACTGGCTCTCAGTGCAGTAAATAGAAAGCAGCGAGGTTCTGGAGTTCGTTTGCAAACAGGTGAGTGGGAACTCTCAAACCAGGAGGCGATTAGCGTGTCTGCAGGTCTGGTTTCTCCTTTCCCTGAAGTGAAGGTGGGCGTTAGGCTGAGGTGTGCAACATCCACATCATGCCTCATCTAAGATGTGCCAATGTTCATTTGTTGCTTTCTACTCTTTAGCAATCAAACAGAAACTTTTCAGCTGGGACCTTCTGGGTGACCAGGTTTGAGAAATAACCCTTTGGTCACTATTGCAGCATTGTGAAAACGTTCTTAGGTGATATAACAGCTGCATCACGTGAGCAGAGCACATTATCACAGAGCTACCCGTATTCTCCAGTACGGTTCAGAGAATTTGTTACCAAAAATGTGGATTAATTTTCTGAGTGATACTGTACACGCTGCAAGGGGAATGCTCCAGATGGAGCGGCTCAGGCTTACATGACCATATTTGCCTGTTACAGAAACCTTTAAACTTTCTACCACTTAAACACCGTCAGTGGCAAAAGCTACCTTGGCTGCCGTGAGAGCGGGACTGGGTCAGTAATGCCAGGTTACGGCAAATAGGCCAGGTTGTATCACCAATATTGTGATTGCTCAGAAGGCAGTTGGCCCTCTAGTTAGTTCTGGGAAATATATTAAAATTTCAAAAATTGTATTGTCATATTAAAGCACTCAAAAAATGTAGGTAATGATATGTAACAGACAAAGGTATCTCTTCCCAGTGAAGCCGTGTTGAGTCATTTTATATTACCACTGAAGGAACAAACCAAGTTTTTACAACAATAGTTGGCAGTATATCTATTAAATGGTATTAGCCAATAATTTCTAAAACTGCCTGTTAATTACAGCATTCAGCCCTTGCAGGCAGTTCTATTTTACATAAGTGCAATCCAATTTCCAGCCATCAACTGAAGACTATAGCCTTTTGTCGTAGTCAAACAAGACCATGCATTACCAAATTCCTTTCTGGGGTAAATCTCCTGTCATTGGGGTTTGGGTTTTTGGTGGTGGTGTTTGTTTGTTTGTTTTTTCTCCTGGCACTGCCAGGTAACATTCAAAGGAGGCAGTTTACACGCCACTACCTCTAGGCAGCTTGTCTGGCCACTGCGCGAAGGCCTGCCAGCTGAGGGCCAGGGCAGCTGCTTCGCTCACACGCGGCACTCTGCGGGTGCGGCTGGGCTGTTGCGGCAGCCAGCCTGGCTCCAGAGCCCCAGTGACCTGTTGTCCACACCACGGCTCTGACACTGGCAGCAAACTGCGAGTCCAGAGGAGCAGCTCTGCGCTGCAGCCGCCGGCCTGGGCTGGGGACCGCTGGCAGGCACGGTGCAGAAAGCGCTGCGTTGGCTCGTCAGGAGCTGGGGCAGGCTGAAGAGCAGGAGCCTGCCTGCTCTTTGGGGTGCCCAGCTCCATCGGCCCGGGCAGCTGAGCTGTGTCGTGCAGCCCTTGAATACTGAAACCCCCCAGCACATTCGGCAAGAGGGCTGGTGCAGCGTGTGCTGCTGGGCCGGTCTGTCGCTGGTCCTCAGTGCCTCTCTGGAGGTGTCTGCTGGGTCCACAGCGTGTCTGGAGGACATGACGTCATGCTGCGAAGCTTGATCTTCTAGCTGCACAAGCACATCCTGGAATGCACAGAGCAGGAGCAAATAAGGATAAATTTCTTGCAGGTAACTGTAGCAGTGTCAGGAAAAAAGTGACATTTGTTTTGTATTTATCACTTTAGCTAGCTGTAATTATTATTGCTATTGTTAGTGCTTCTATTGCAATATTACCTGAGGCTGCCTGGTCAGCACTGAGCTCCACTGTATTCAGCACAAATGCACCCAAACCCCTCCAAAAAACTTACAGTTCAGAACGCAAGTGACTTGCAATGGTGGAGAGGAGGGATAAAACCAAATGGATACAATTAGCTTAGGCACAACTTAGTCATCCTCTTCTTGGTATAATTATAAAATGGACAAAGGTAGCGCCAACTAACCTCAAATGCCCTTCTAGCCATAATTAATTATCTTGCATAATAATGGTGTCAGTTTAAACATTGTTTAAAACCCATGCTTTGCTCGAAATTGCTGTACAGCCACACTTACATCTTGCACAACACACTAACACATAACAGTGTCTTGACTTCCATTTTCTATTTTGTTGTGTCATCTGTGCATAGGAAAAGCTCTTGACCAAAGAGGAGTCAGTGGTACCGTGGTGAATAAAAGTGGGTAGATTCATCTGTCTGTGGTATATAAGGAGCAGGTAAATACTAGAAGTGCCCAGAGTAGAAGTGGGTACAAAGGGAGTGCCCTTTGCCTGCGTTTACCCTTGACTACACCACTTAGAAGAGTTGCATAATTGATACAATTGAACCACATCAGTCCTTTATTTATAGAACATAATGAAATGGTTTTCAACATCCTGGATCACGCTGCATGGGTGATTGCCATATGTGCACCCAAGGAGAATAAATAAAAACATTTCCCTAAGGTATTATGTCTCTTCACCTTCTTTAGTTGCGTCCAGGACTTTATTTTGAGACCGGTCCTGTGAGGAGTGCAGCATGAGTTCCTGCTCTGCTGTTGCACAGGCTTCGGCAGGGGAGAGCTACAGTGATGCTGCTCCATACCGCTGGAGTTTAATGTTTCCCGTGTGGTACATAAAGTTTGGTGGGGCTCAGGGTGTGCACGCACCTAAACACACCCCAGACTACTGAGTGCAGTCCCCTGCATTGTACTTCAGTTATTCCTTGTACAAGCTCCACAGCCTGCATTTGACCCAAGTCTGGCTTACCTAAAAAAAAAAAAAAAAAAGGGGACATTAGCTCCCTGATTTAG
>VZTV01030579.1:0-10724 GCA_013400875.1 Anhinga rufa
GAGGCAGATTGGACCAGAAGGAGAGCATACAAAGCTCTTCTGCAGGGCTGCCAGCATCCACATCAGCTGGAAGTGCAGCCTCCAACCCATGCTCGCGCTTGGGCTACCCTCACAGAGAAATGCCAGCAGAAGTCAGCTTGGGCATGACATCTCTCGGCTTGGCCACATTGCCAGCATGCCTGCCTGCCTGGGGTGTCTCAGGGAGGAAAAGGAGCTCCTTGTAGTCCCCTCAGCAGCCACAGACATGTGGTTGAATGAGTAAATATCAACAGGTTGTCTGAAAACAGCGGTAATGTGAGGGGGGGTTAACACACAAACAACCAGAGAAGCCACAGACTATTTCAGCAGTTAAATATAGGCTTCTACATCTAGGCAGGGTGGAATTTTATGAGGCACATAAAAACCTGGGATATCTTAAAAACAGCCCAGATTTATTCTTCAGTTGCATGCCATCTTTTAAAATGCATGGATTATAACAGAATTAAAAGGTGCCTACATGATTGACTTCTGCATGTAGCCGCAAATGAAGTCCCCTCAACAAGCAATGGTGTTTCCAGTTCAAGGCTTCGTTTCCATTAGACATACTTTTTATTAATGGTGCAGAGAAAGAAGTCATTCTGGCTAAAAGACACCAGGATCTGACAAGGGCCACTGGGAGCAATGAAGAGGATTCATTACACTGAGTGATCTGGATCACTGCTTAAAGCAGGGCACGGAGAAACAATATGGACTTGAGCAGGTCCCAGTTCATCCATCTAGGAATAAATACAGCATGCTACAGTAAAAGGGTGGGAAATCCTATCCCGGGCTGTGACTACCCTCACATGCCTGACCGGATAACAAGCTGGATGGGGAGCTCCTGGGGTGCCAACGTCTGAAACGGCAAGTGTTAATGAGCTACATAAATGAGGAACATTGAGTTGCATTGCAGAGGTGATATTATATCTGATTAGCCTCTGATTCAGCTGGTACTGTAACTGTGTCCAGGTTGGCTTTCCACAGTGAAAAAGGATTTTCGACAACAGTGAAATAATTACAGGGCTCCAGGCTCCATCTGTTAAATGTATTAAAGGACTGACAGCACAGGGCTCCTCACTGTATCTGACAAAGATATTGCAAAATCTCAACTGGTAACTAGAAAATACGGGCTAAAACTAAAATGCAGATCTGTGCCAATTAGCTAGTGGAACAAGTCTGTAAAGGCTGTGATGGATTCTCCAGACGGAGAGTGTTATAATCACCAGGACTGAATGTTTCGCAAACTGGAATTAATTCACAGCGTTGTACAAAAGACTAAATTAGATTATTTCCAAGCCCTTTTACCTGACAAGCTGCAACTCTCTGAACATGCACCTAAGAAAAGTTAGCAAAGACACAATGCAGGAATTGCTGCACATCTAGGAAAGGAAAGGTTTTCTAAACATTATTACACTTGGCCAACTTAAAGCATTCAGAAGTCATGAGTCAGGGCCCAAAGCATCATGCAACTGGCTTAAAAATACTGATGTTTTAAAACAGGAACAAATATCAGTTCCTTCTTATTTGCCTTCTGATTTTTGGCTTTTTAAGCTTCAGGGTTCGAGCTCTGCTCTGCAATTATGATGCCCATAAAGCAGAGGCCACTAAATCTAATTTCTATAAATGCTGAGATTACTGCAGCATTATATGACTCTATGAGGTCTTCAGGACAATACTGTAAATCTCAAGGAATTTGGTAAAGTTGTGAGATTTCACCATGGTGATTATAAAGGCAACGTTCCCTTTAAAACCAGCCACATGAAAAAAAAAAGCCAACCCAAAAGAGCAAGTTAAGCAGCAGCTGCAGTTCTCCCATCTCCTTCAACAGCTCCCTGCCAGCATTTGTGGGTTTCCAGCCACATTTCCCTCATCATAGAAGGACTGGGGGGGAGTGGCGGATCTGTGACCCTACAGGTCTTTTCCATCCCTGGTATCTGTGGGTGCTTCCTCTGGACCGATGCAGCTCTGTGCTTCTCTCCTCTCTTATCCGGAAGGCAGAAGCCTTATGCACAGTCCCCGTCCAAAGATGCCAGGATTGATGGGCTGAGGAACAGATATGGCCAGGACAGAGGGAAGGAGAAGATGGGATGAGATTCCCCTCTGACCATAGGCAAGGCTCTGTTTCCATTAGCTTCTTTCCCAGGCCCTCCCAATGAGATGAAAGCTGGAATTTCTCACCTCCCTTGCTCCTCTAACAGAAAAAACAGCCTCTCCAGAGCCTACTCTTCCATTAACCTGATGAAACCAGGCAGTCCCCTACCTCAACCTCTCTTATCAAGTTCCTCCATCCCAGCCAGATGGCTGGCTGTGAGCCTCCCCAGAGCCCAGGTAAGGGGGGGAAGGAAGCAGTGAGCAAGAGCAGAGGCACAGGAAGGTTTGCACTTGGGAGCAACCCAGCAGTGTAACACAGCCCCTGGCTCTCCTCCAGCAGCGCTCAGGGGCTGCTGCCCAAACCTCAGGCAGAGATGGGGCTGACATCCCCAGACAGGTAACCTGCCTTAACCCTCTCCACAGAGAGGAATATTTGGGGCAGAGGCCATTTGGTGAAATTGCATTTTACCATGCTCATTCCAGACCTGGGCAAGCCCATCCTGTGACGCAGCCCAAGATGAGCACAGGGACGCACTGCTGCAGACAGAAAAACAGCAAGTGATGAGCACACTGGGATTACTGCCACTTCCTAAAGGCTTTTGTCACCCAAATCTTCCCAGATAACAGGGCCGTAAGGGGATCCTGCAGCCCATGGGGCCAGTTATAATCTGTGATATGGCACAGGAGAAGAAACCAAACCAATTCATACCAATTAAAAACAAGTCTGTAATGCCAACAGTTAATATTTCAGTGCACCCAAGCAAAGTGAGAGGCTGGCATTCCTGTATTGAAAAATATCACAGAAAAAAAACAAAGATGAGGATGAAGACCACTGCTTGCCAACACCTCCTGCGCAGCCAAATTGTCCCACCATTGCTGTGCAAAGCAATGGCACAAGATACAGTCTGCAAGTGAGCAACTGTCCTCCTACTGCTAATTACCACCTGAAATGTAGCTGGTAGGAACACGCAGGCAGGATACACCCGCCAAAATCCAGGCACTGTGTGAAAGCAGCTAAGAAGGACCTGAAAATTCCCATCTGCACACCAGCTCCCAGAACTGCCTTAGAGAAAGCACAAGAGACCATATGCCTTAGACCAAACCTAGCTTTGGTGAAACACCCCCCAGCTATGCCAACCTCCTAACCTATCCCAGGCAACTCATGCTGCAGTAGCCAGCAGGACTATATGCAGACCAAGAGGTATTCAAGCCCTTGCTGAGCTGCAAGAAAGACACCACCCAAGATTTTTTAATAAGTCTGCAAACTGCAGTGGCTCTGCTCTGCCACACTGCCAGTCCTCTGCTCCACAACACATCCCCCCAGTGTCCCTGAACCTGCCAGGAGGGACATTTCTCCACCATCATGCAAAGAAAACAGCACGGAGGGGTAGCCAGCAACCCCTCTGCAGTGTGATTTGGGGGTTAAACCACACTGTATTACTGAGAATGAGCAGTAACCACCATCATGAGCCAGGGGGTTTCTCCCCACAACTGCTGGTGTGATCCAGCAGCGCCGTGGGAAAAGGCTGGGGGCTGGCCCATGCTGCTGTGGGAAGCTGCACTGAAATCAAGGGGTTGCACAGCATTAACCTTGCTGAACAGGCACCTGGACAAGGCTTTGAAACTGGTCCCAAAGGATTTCCCACTTGACACCTGTGCCATTCCCGGTTAGCTGCAGCAGTGCATGCAGCACCCAAGTCCACTCACTTACACGGACTCAGCAGAACAGACTCTGTGGGTATTGAATCAGCATTTTCCAAGAGTAATAAAAAACCCCAAACCAGGTTCTTTTCTGTGGGGATGAATCTGCTTGGTGCTGGAGATCTTTGTTAGCACTGCAAATGGCTGCGGCAGAGCATGGCCCCAGCTTGACGCCACTGCCCTCAAGTTCATATAGCTGTTTCTTAGCATAAACAGCAATCTTTGCTGAGCTTTTAAAAATATCATCTTGCTCTGAAAAAATTGCACAAACTCCACACCGTGGTAGGCTGGTAATCACAACACACATGTAGCTGGAGGAAGGCCAGCAGTGCTCAGCGCGGGCCCTCTACTTATCACAAGTGACTTGCAACATTCATCAAAGCCATGCTCCGGGTCCCTCCCTGTCTTGACATGAAACTCGTCACTTTTGCAAACACAGAAAGGCAGAGCATTCCCCCCATGATTTCATGCCTTACGGATTTTGGAAAGGAACAGCCGGGTCACCTGTGCCATCTTTTCTCTGTGCCTGTGCTGTGGCGAAGTTAAGTGCATGCAACTTAAGTCAACGCTGCCAAAACCTTTGGGGATTTTGGGGTCAGAAAAGACCTGTTGAGGCATCTTGCAACATGAAAACCACCCATAACCACACCAAACAACACCAGCCTTCCTCCAGCAAAATGTTGTCTGGGCAGTCAAGAGACAGGGATGAGACAGAGCAACACTTCTGTTTAGGTACGGCAAGGAAAAAGGAGCCCTCAACGCCTCTGAAGGCAGCAAACCTGCCTGGGCGCTGGGCAGGACCCACGCCGCTTGCAGGGATCAGCTCACAATGAGTAAACCCTCCGGATTATTTTTAATGCTCTTGGAATAAACCCGTGCTTGTGGGGAGGCCCAGCATGAGGGGCCGGTACCCTGAAAGCCCCACATGAGCTCTGTTGGGAAGATTTTAGTGCATACACGGCGTATATGCTTTATATAGCTCTCTTGGAGACGCAGGTGCCTCCACCAGCCGTCCCGCGCAGGGCCGGCCGCGGGGCTGCGTTGTGTCCACCACAGGAGCCGCGTCCACGCGAAGCCCAAGCCCTGCGGATGCCAGCTCCTCCAGCGAGGGCAGGATCAGGCCCCTCCGGCAGACCCACCCCCTCTGCGGCCATTACCTGCTGACCCCGTACTCCGGGGGCGGCTGGTAGCGGACGAGGGCCACCTCCGCCCGGGCGGGCTGCGGGGCGGTGGCGTAGGAGGCCTTGAGGACATCCTGCGCCGGCTGCTCGCCGTAGAAGAGTCCATGCTCCTGCGCCTTGCTGCCGGGGGCTGCCGCCTTGCCTTTGTAGGGGTACTCGGGCGGCGGGCCCCGCGGGTCCGTGGCTTTGCCGGGCGGCGGGGCCGCCTTGAAGCCCTTCCCGCCCCCCGGGGCCGGGGGGTGCTGCTTGGCCCCGTTCCTCTCCAGCGAGAGCTGCATGATCCTCTCGCTCAGCGAGCGGACGTGGCCCTGCTTCAGCTCCTTCAGCGCCTCGTCCTTATGCGCCTGCCCGCTGTTGGCCCGGTTCACTGTCGGCCTCCCCTCCGTCCTCGACTTCTGGCCGGAGGCGCCATAAAAACCCGGTGTGGCGGCAGTGGCCGGCGGCTGGCCTCGGAAAAACTGAGACTGGGCTTTGGCCTCCTCGTAGGTGGGGAGCTCCTCGGTGCTGTGCGGGGGCTGCGGGGCCCGGGGCTGCTTCTCCATCGCAGCACCGTCCCCCTGGTGCTCTTGCCCCTGCGGTTCCTGCCGCCCCGACGGCTGGACCATTGACGGCTCTTCGGGCGCGAGGTTTTCTGCGGAAGAGAGAGTGCTGGCAGTGCTGTTGGAGGGGCCGGCGCTGCCCGTCGCCTGGTGCTGTATGGCCAGCAGGTTCATGTTCTCGCTGGGGTTGCCATACCTCAGCCGCTCCTGGATCAGGCGCTGCAGGACGGTGCCGGCTGCCACCTCCTCCGCCCCTCGCATCTCTGCCTCTGGGATCCGGCGGAAGCTGGGTGGGCGCAGGGTGCAGAGGGCCTCCTCGGCTGGGCAGGGAGAGAGAGAGGCCGCCATTAGCTCTGCTGCCGATCCGATCCCCCCCTTTTTTCCCCTCTGACACCCCACGGCACTGACCCCGTGCCCAGGATGCACCCCCAGGGCAGCGCTCTGCCAGGGTACCCCCAGGAGCAGAGGGGACATGGCTGGAAGCCACAAAAGGAAGCAGAGCACTGCTCTCTGTTAGTCTCCCCACCCCAGCTCAACCCTAATTCTGGTTGCAATGACCCCTAAAAACATATTCCCGTTCCCTCCCTGGCCCTCTGCTCCATAATGCTCTATGTGTCCCATACACATACTCTGAACCCCCTCCTGAGTCAACGGAGGGACAGGCAATGTCACAGGGAAATTCGGTCTTTTCTAAAATACGAATAGAACAGAACAGAACAGACTATTTCAGTTGGAAGGGACCTACAAGGATCATCTAGTCCAACTGCCTGACCAATTCAGGGTTGACCAAAAGTTAAAGCATGTTGTTAAGGGCATTGTCCAAATGCCTCTTAAACACTGACAGGCTTGGGGCATTGACCACCTCTCTAGGAAGCCTGTTCCAGTGTTTGACCAGCCCCCCGGAGATGCCTTGCACAGCTTAGAGAGGCAGCTTGCATGGCAATACTAAACAAGATGCTGCATTTTTGATGGCTGAAGTCAGATGAGTCAAATCCCCTCCTAAGTGCACCGCCTGCCATGACAAAATAAAATGCAGAATGTGTCGCAGAAAAACTGTGAAACGACACTGAAAATAAGAGAGTCCTAAAAATGTAATTAAAGAACAACCTGTGCTCTGGCATCTTCCCCTAAAACTGCAATTTCCCTTCTGGCCAATAACACTATTTCTTTGGGAGTCAATGCTAACTTTTGTAATTTTTCTGGGTGAGTTCAAGGAAGGCGTTATGGTCATAGACGTAATTCCAGCATTTTAAAAAGAGCACAGGCAGATCAGCTACACAGCCCTAACACAGGCTACTGAATTGATTCAGAGGCAATGGTACCATTTTTGCACCATACACACAGTGGAGCTTCCATGGAGCTAAGCATCTGATGGCATATAACCATGGCTGGGAGGCTGGGTTCCCTGCCTCCTGGGAGACATCTGCCTGAAAGTATCTGAGCCCAAAGTGGGGCTCCTGAAAGACCCCAGTGTGGACAAAGGTGAGAATAAGCCTACAGCTCTGGTCAGAGTCCTCCCATGTTCCTAGGCAAGAAGGAGGTGCCGTTTTGAGTTCAGTTTTTTGACATCATTCTTGGCAACTTTCTCTCCTGCTGTTTTCAATTCTCAAAGGAGTTTGAGAGACGTACTTACATTTGTTTTTTGGCATTTGAAAGTAGTTAAAAAGCAAACTTTCTCTTGAGGTCTGGTATTTCCCTGAGGTTTCATCAGTTACTGCACATGCTGTGGGATAACTGATATACAACCCGGATGCCAGAGGTGAAGAAAAACCTTCGGCTCTTAACTATGAGAATAGGTCATTTCCACTAACATTGCTGCGGCAAAGCCTTAAAGATGATTGTGGGGCTTGAGGGGGGGAGAAGATTTGCAGGCTGTTTCACTCCACGCCTACCCTACAAGATACACCTCTCCTGCTTTCCCTGAGACAATGTTATCTGCCTACCAGCCTGACCCACCAGGGTTGCAGCCTGGCCACCAGCTTTCAGAGGGTCTGTCAGGTCCCCAGGCCAGTGCTTAAGCCAACAAGAGGCACAGACACACACACCTCCGTCTATCTGTCTGCACAACAGCCAAGTACCCATCTGCTTTATATGCCCCTGCAGCTACAGCAACCTCTTACTGTTTTATTTGTGTTACCACAGCACGCAGAAGCCTCACCACACTGGACATTTTTGCAGACGTGCAGTAAAATCTCCCTAACATACCATAAAGCTTATAGTCTGGGTTGTTAGACTATGTCTGAGATAAGACTGCAGAAAGTAGAAAAAGCCAACGCTACACTGTCAAGGCAGGTCTTTATCATGCACCACAGGGATTTTCACCCCTGCCCTAGACATGTGTTAGCATCCTTATACTTGGGAGATGTACTTTAGTTGCCTATCGTTGAGGTCCCAAAGGACTGACCACAGTGAGCTCTCCACAGAGTGCCTGCGGTCCTGCTCCATTGGCAAAAAGCTATGGACATCGGTCCAGCTGTGCAGCAAAGCGTGGCCATGTCCTGAAGGACAAGCAGAAACAGTCCATCCTCCACAAGCACAGGTGACAAATGATGGTGGGTCGTAACACTCAAGTCAAAGGCAACTCCCCTTTGACTCTACTGAAGATGAGAAGCTGGCCTTCAACTCTGTAAATACTATTTGTAAATGGTCTAAACTGCTTAATGTATGCTTTGGGAAAACCCTAGAAGTAAATACAGTGGGTCCGTATGTAAGCATGGCCACCCACTTACCAGCTTTTTCTTTGGCACTGATTGCTTCAGCTGTTAGCGGAGAAACTTCATGCCTGCCAGCAAACAACTGGTGATCCTGGTAAAGAAAACCAGTGTCTTCCAGCACCTGGACTGGGCTAGTAGGCTTGTAACAAACCGATGTGGAGCCTGTAAGAAAGAAGAGAGGAACATCAGTAAATATATCACTTGAGTGATAAAATATAAAGCTGTGACTTATGACAGAAGTGTAAAATGTTTTCTTGAGCATGGTTAGGTACCTGAGAAGCCCTGCTGAGGCCACTGAGCCAACCACCTCTGTTGTCCTCACCACCCAAATAACACATTAGGTCTGAGGAACAAGAGGCAGCCATCAAGTCATGTTCCATGCACCAACCCAGCCCAGCCTTTGAAGTCCACAGACCAGATACAAAACAAGGCTGGCACTGCCTGGCTTGTAAGAGCTGACAGTAACAAGCTCACAAATCAAGGCATGGCCCTGGGACATGAAGCCAATAGAGCCAGAGTAAAAGTGAACGAGGGAGTGGGTGAAAAGAAGGAAGGAAGGATAGGTGAGGACCCAGACACACATTCAATAGGACTAAAGTCTGGGAAAGGCTTTGCCACAAAATCTGCTCGTGAGTAATAGTTCAGCAATACAGAACATTGCTGAGACATAAAATACAGCCAATGCTATCAAGGGAGAGAGTTTATAAATCACTTTTTGCAGGTGTTCTTAATATGGTAAGGAGATGATGTAGCTGGAGAGCCACGGGAATCTGTCCAGCAGACTGACTGCACAGGAGCCACACGCTCAAACTCCAGCATCCCACAGACATCAACGGCTGCACTAGTTTCCCAGCCCCTCTCACAATCAGTGAGCAGGAACAAGGCTCATCCTAAATCTGCTCTCAGGGGTGGCTTTCTCCAGCGGTGCTTGTTTTAACAAGCTCATACAAAATGTATCACAGCAGTGTTAAGACAGGAATGACATTGGCTTGACCCCACAATTCAAGACAGGAATGGCATCGGCATGACCCCACTATTCAAGAAAGACACAGACAGACTGGAGAGGGTCCAAATGAGGGCCACAAAGATGATCAAAGGGCTGGAGAAGCTGCCCTACAAGGAAAGGCTGAAGGAGTTAGGTCTTTTCTCCCTGGAGAAGAGAAGGCTTGTGGGGGGTGAACCTCATCACAGTATTCCAGTACTTAAAGGGTGGCTACAAAGAGGACAGAGGCGAGGTGCCACATGGAGAAGACAAGGGGCAATGGGTACAAGTCGCACCACAAGAGGTTTTATCTTGACATAAGAAAGGCAATTTTTACAGTGAGAACCATCATTCACTGGAACAACCTCCTCAGTGACGTGGTAGAGTCCCCATCACCGGAGGTTTTCCAGATGTGATTGGACAGGGTGCTACATAATCTCATCTAGGCTCCCCTTCCCATGGAAGGTTTGACCAGATATCTTTTGAGGTCCCTTCCAAACTGGGCAGTTCTGTGATTCTATGATTTTCTGCTTCCTACTGATTTTTCTGAGCACTACCTCATTTTTGCAAAGAGAAGGCTCTTTGAGGGTCAGTCCTTGGAGGCGAGCACCTCCTGGCCCCGAGTACCGTGGTGCAGCACGGACACAGCAGAGTAGACCATTTAGACCACCCATTGCAGACATTTTAGACTAAGGGCTGGCCATCGACCTCTACCACCAGCCACTGCAAAGAGACGTGCTCGGACAGAAGGTGGAGGGTTTGCAGTGGCGAGCGACCAGCAGGGCATCCATCTGTCCCAGCGGGGCATCCGTCCATCCCAGTAGGGCAGAAGCACCCTGCTTTGCAGGAAAAAAAATCGACCACGGATGACCCAGACTTATTAATCCTTACTGCTTAGTTTGCGCTCGGCTAACTGCCTGCTCACTGGCATATATCACATGGGGAAGTTGCTTTGCTGCTCTCCTATGTACAGGTCATTGCTAACCCCATGCCCTTGAAGGAGCAGAGCAGAAGGAGGGTAGTGGAGGGCAGGATCCAATCAGTCTTCTCCACAGGCATGAAGATGCTATTTTCTTCTGTGCCCAGAGGAGAGGAAATAGGCATTTCTGTGAAATGTTAATGAATTCATCACTTTACCATTCATATTATGCACAAATGCGTATGGCAGTTATCTATATTTAGAGAGCAAGAGGGAAAGATTGCTCACTTAAGTAGATCTAAGCTGAGTATGCTTGTGAAAATGAGCATGGTAGACTGGTCTGGAATTTGTGCTGATGCTGATACAGACCCGAGAAAAAACTCAAGAACCCTAATTTCCAACATTATTCACACAGAATCACAGAATGGTAGGGGTTGGAAGGGACCTCCAGAGATCATCTTGTCCAACCCCCCTGCGTGAGCAGGCACACCTAGCGCAGGGGGCACAGGACTGCGTCCAGGTGGGGTTTGAATGTCTCCAGGGAAGGAGACGCCACAGCCTCTCTGGGCAGCCTGGGCC
>VZTV01030581.1:4622-26318 GCA_013400875.1 Anhinga rufa
ATGATGATGATGATGATGATGATGATGATGATGATGATAATAATAATAATAATAATAATAATAATAATAATAATAATAATAATAATAATAATAATACACAGCAGGCACCTAGGTGATGTATCTCCTACTGCTCTCATCTCCCAGCACCACTCCTGATATGAGCTGTGCTTGCCTGAGGGACTGGGATACTTCTGACTAAATGTGGACTGTGGGCATTTACATCAGGACCCTTGCACCCTCTCTAATGGAGAAAGATATTCACCTTTAGGGTCTGACTCATCTCATCCTAAAATAGGTTTCTAAATTTTACTGGCATTGCCAGACATCTTTGTCGTGCCAAACGCTTCAGTGGGCATCAGGAGCGCACTTGGCTTCAGCATGGACTCCAGCTCTTTTGACACTAATTTGGTCGCTCCTCATGTCTTTGCTGTCCCAAGTGCTTTGGGTGTTTGTGGGTAACACCAGGTCACCTAGGCTAATTCTGCTCTGAAATCTTTTAGGCATAACAACAGATCTTTATAAATCTGGCCACTGTTTCCTTAGTTAAATTTCCTCACAAGAATCCTTGTCCCTGATCTCTCAGACACACAGGAAAACTAATTGTATGGCAAGCTATCATAAAGGAAGCCAGTCACCTGGCTTCCTAAGTGATACTCTCTGATCTACTGAAATTAATTCTCCGAGATCGCCAAGGGCTCTAGGACTCCAGTTAACGTCCTTAATTTCTATTTTCAATGTATGAGACCAGGTCCTGAGATTATGTCAATTTGAATATCTACATTGTGTCCTGGGCGTGTTTATCAAGCTGGGGATGCGGCCCATGAACTCTGTGTATCTTCCCAATATCTTTCACGTCACTTTTCACCTTTTCTCCTCCTTCTCCTCATCTATCTCTCATTCCAAGAGAGCCTGATCATTCCAACACCTTTATTGTGCAATACATTAAAAAGAAACTTTGTTGGCTACCTTTAGAGCACTTTATATCACTTTAAATCACACACTACCACAGCAATACTGCAAAGAATGCCATCTAATTTACATAAAGTCACCCAGAGGTTAATTAGTATATGGAGGTAAATTTCCAAAAGAGTGCACCAGGAAAAGAGCAGCAAAAAGCAATTCTTTCCTTAATTGGTTTTGTACACACACCTCTCATTCTATGTTTTACAAATGTACTCAGTAATTTCTGTCTTCATTTTCTGCGAAGATTGCATGTCAGATAGAAAGGAAGTCTGTCATTGTGTCTGTCTGAGTGGTTACTTGCTGACCTTTTGTTGTGGGATAAACTATTTGGAAATGTTGCCATCACATGCCATCACAATTGCATGGTAGGCGCTGTAATGCTACACTCGCATGTATCCTCTGCAGTGGAACAAAAAAAAAANGCCTGAGGAGGAAATCCCTCATCATCATGGCTATCACCATGCCTGCCTCTCCATCATACTGATAATTCACTCCCCCATCTAATAGCAGCATGCAAAGTTGCCTAATGCCATTATTATAAAATTGATGATACAATTTTCCCTTAATATGTCTCTGAAATTTTCCTTTTTTTTTTTTCCCCAGGCTGCCTTGAAGTAAATCTCTCAGCCTGACTATCTACTGTTCGATGCAGACAGTGAACCAGGTAGCTGTTCGGCATTGTTCCAAGTGTTTCAGCGTTTCACAGATGACAGGCTAAATCTAACAAAATTTGCGAGCCTACAGGCTAGCTGCTACTGTGCTTAACTTCCAGACACCCGGCTTTACATCCACAGACAACATGACAATACTGAGTTTTGCCGCACATCGCTTGTAGGCTCCTGTTACTGAATTTGTGACGTGCAGTGTGAAATACCCATTCTGTATATGTCACGGGGAGAATCAAGTGCCTGGGATTCACCACAGCCAGAGCACTGAGCAGGGAGCCTCTTAAACTAACCAAGAAGAATGACTGAAACCAGTTATCTAGTAGTACTTCCCCCATCTCAGCACCTAAGGAGCCTAAGCGTGGGCTGCAAGGCAGTATCTTTATGGGGCTGGGAGTCACAGCCTGGTACTCTCTCAAGCTGAGCACCTTAGCCATCTTTTCCAGGGGCTGAATCAGCTCACCTTTTTTTTAAATGATTCATCAGTACCCTGACATTAATATATATATGACATGCAATAAAATATGTAATAAACACATTTTAAAGTATAATGCTTTAATACATATGATGATGATGATGATGATGATGATGATGATGATGCTGATGATAATAATAATAATAATAATAATAATAATAATAATAATAATAATAATAATAATAATAATAATAATACACAGCAGGCACCTAGGTGATGTATCTCCTACTGCTCTCATCTCCCAGCACCACTCCTGATATGAGCTGTGCTTGCCTGAGGGACTGGGATACTTCTGACTAAATGTGGACTGTGGGCATTTACATCAGG
The DNA here is from genome assembly GCA_013400875.1 of Anhinga rufa. Lineage (NCBI taxonomy): Eukaryota > Metazoa > Chordata > Aves > Suliformes > Anhingidae > Anhinga > Anhinga rufa. The sequence goes on from VZTV01030581.1 coordinate 7,053, forward strand.
ACCCTTGCACCCTCTCTAATGGAGAAAGATATTCACCTTTAGGGTCTGACTCATCTCATCCTAAAATAGGTTTCTAAATTTTACTGGCATTGCCAGACATCTTTGTCGTGCCAAACGCTTCAGTGGGCATCAGGAGCGCACTTGGCTTCAGCATGGACTCCAGCTCTTTTGACACTAATTTGGTCGCTCCTCATGTCTTTGCTGTCCCAAGTGCTTTGGGTGTTTGTGGGTAACACCAGGTCACCTAGGCTAATTCTGCTCTGAAATCTTTTAGGCATAACAACAGATCTTTATAAATCTGGCCACTGTTTCCTTAGTTAAATTTCCTCACAAGAATCCTTGTCCCTGATGTCTCAGACACACAGGAAAACTAATTGTATGGCAAGCTATCATAAAGGAAGCCAGTCACCTGGCTTCCTAAGTGATACTCTCTGATCTACTGAAATTAATTCTCCGAGATCGCCAAGGGCTCTAGGACTCCAGTTAACGTCCTTAATTTCTATTTTCAATGTATGAGACCAGGTCCTGAGATTATGTCAATTTGAATATCTACATTGTGTCCTGGGCGTGTTTATCAAGCTGGGGATGCGGCCCATGAACTCTGTGTATCTTCCCAATATCTTTCACGTCACTTTTCACCTTTTCTCCTCCTTCTCCTCATCTATCTCTCATTCCAAGAGAGCCTGATCATTCCAACACCTTTATTGTGCAATACATTAAAAAGAAACTTTGTTGGCTACCTTTAGAGCACTTTATATCACTTTAAATCACACACTACCACAGCAATACTGCAAAGAATGCCATCTAATTTACATAAAGTCACCCAGAGGTTAATTAGTATATGGAGGTAAATTTCCAAAAGAGTGCACCAGGAAAAGAGCAGCAAAAAGCAATTCTTTCCTTAATTGGTTTTGTACACACACCTCTCATTCTATGTTTTACAAATGTACTCAGTAATTTCTGTCTTCATTTTCTGCGAAGATTGCATGTCAGATAGAAAGGAAGTCTGTCATTGTGTCTGTCTGAGTGGTTACTTGCTGACCTTTTGTTGTGGGATAAACTATTTGGAAATGTTGCCATCACATGCCATCACAATTGCATGGTAGGCGCTGTAATGCTACACTCGCATGTATCCTCTGCAGTGGAACAAAAAAAAAACAACCCAGTTATCTTTCTATTTGAATAACTGCTGGGGAATGTTGATAAAAACATCACATTAGAATGACATAAAATAGTACACGTCCCCAGCTCTGTCCACATTGTGGAATGGAGGGAAGGTGCTCACCTGGCAAGCTCACCTGCCAGAGGAAGAGCAGGGCATTTAAAGTTAGCAGAGATGAGCAAAAGTGATTAGTTTTCTTTTTTAAGAGAAACACTCTGAGGAACCATCAGAAACTGGCCCCAGGTGACCAAAGAAGAAAGCAATCTTGGAGCCTTGCTGGGTTCACCTCTGACTCTGGACACCTAGAACTGTGTACTGGCTCCATATCCATCTCTGGACCCTGAGACTTAGTGGAAGTGATTATGCTTTTCTACAAGAGCTTCAATGGACACAGCCCAGGTTAATTCGAAGGTCCTACTTCTCTCAGCAATAATAGCATTTACTTCCACTATCAAGACCCAGAAAACATGATGGGTTATGCCACAGTGTTTTTAATGAGAGTTTTTAGCATTAACTTTTACTGTAACTAGACTTCTGCCTGATCCTGAATCTTGATAACCTAGAAATGCTTGACAATGTTGAGTTTGGCTTTTGAAATATGAGTTAAAACCTATGTTTTCTCAGAGGCTTTGGAGCTATTCTAACCCCAAAATGTGTCTTTCTCCAAAGCAAGTGAAAGAAATACCTACAGTAGGGTTGAATAGCAGTAGCAGACTATAAAGACTTCAGCTTTATTTCTGTCTTCCCAACAAGCTGGTTAGACACCTGACAAAGCAATCCTGATGGCAGAGCCAAGGATCTACTCAAGTTCATGCTAGAAACAGAACACCTCCTGCCTCTGGACGCAGTGCCAAAACCAGGGGCACACCGTGCTGTATGGCCTCCACTGCCTTCCTGATCACTCCTCCCCTCTCTGCAGTAGCAAGGTGGTGGCTCCACCACTTCTCCTTTGGAGGATAAAGTGGGTTGGCAGTTCTGTAGATGTTATTTCTGGTGAATGTTTCTACAAAGGCTGCCTAGAAAGCAGACCTGATGCAAACATTTCCATGAAATGGGGATATACAGTGGTACAGCCTCTCCATGGTCACATGAAAGTAGAATCATAGAATCATAGAATCATTAAGGTTGGAAAAGACCCCTAGGATCATCAAGTCCAACTGTCAACCCAACACCACCATGCCTCCTAAACCATGCCCTGAAGTGCCAAGTATACACATCTTTTAAATACCTCCAGGGATGGTGACTCCACCACCTCTCTGGGCAGCCCGTTCCAGTGCCTGACCACTCTTTCAGAAGAAATTTTTCCTAATCTAAACCTCGCCTGATGCAGCTTGAAGCCATTTCCTCTCGTTCTATCACTAGTAACTTGGGAGAAGAGACCAACACCCACCTTGCTACAACCTCCTTTCAGGTAGCTATAGAGAGCCATAAGGTCTCCCCTCATCCTCCATTTCTCCAGGCTAAACAACCCCAGTTCCCTCAACCTCTCCTCAGAAGACCTGCTCTCCAGACCCTTCACCAGCTTCGTTGCCCTTCTCTGGACACACTCCAGCAACTCAATGTCCTTGTACTGAGGGGCCCAAAACTGAACACAATATTCAAGGTGCGGCCTCACCAGTGCTGAGTACAGGGGCACAATCACTGCCCTACTCCTGCTGGCCACACTATTCCTGATACAAGCCAGGATGCTGTTGGCCTTCTTGGCCACCTGGGCACACTTGCTGGCTCATGTTCAGCCGACTGTCAACCAGCACCCCCAGGTCCCTTTCTGCCAGGCNTAATACTAAACAAGACCAGCCCCAAAACTGAGCCCTGGGGAACCCTGCCAGTGACTGGCTACCAACTGGATTTAGCTCCATTCACCACAACTCTCTGGGCTCGCCCCTCCAGCCAGTTTTTTACCCAGCAAAGAGTACACCTACCTAAGCCACGAACATCCAGTTTCTCTAGGAGAATGCTGTGGGAGACAGTGTCAAAGGCTTTGCTAAAGTCCAGGTAGACAACATCCACAGCCTTTCCCTCATCCACTAGGCGTGTCACCTGGTCATAGAAGGAGATCAGGTTGGTCAGGCAGGACCTGCCTTTCATGAATCCATGCTGGCTGGGCCTGATCCCCTGGTTGTCCTGCACTTGCCTGGTGAGCTCGCTCAAGATGAACCACTCCATATTCTTCCCCGTTACTGAGGTCAGGCTGACAGGCCTGTAGTTCCTGGATGTTACTTTCGGCAGTGGTAATAAGGTAATCAGAGGCCTTCCATTTTCCTTGGTTGTGAATAAATCTATCCTTGACAAATAACACCCCTGTGTTCATTCAAAAGTTCTAATATAATACGAATATCAATAATCAACATTGGACTTATTATTCTATTTGCGCATCCATTATTCTTTATTATTCTTGGTGCCTAAGAAAGTGTTCTTTCTCTTCCTTTAAACAGCTCTTGTCCATTGTTGGTGTTTACAATCTTCTTATTGTTTCTGAGGGTTCTCCTATTCCTTCCCTGTCATCGTTTAGCAAAGCTAAATGCATTCCGTTATTTTAATCTTTCTTGAAAAGTCAATCCCTTAATTAGAATCTATGGTTGTGGAGTTCCACCGGGTGTCTGCAGGCTAAACACCACTAAGGCTATTTTCTTACTAATTGTGCTCACAGACAGGACATTTATTAGTGTTGTTGATGGCATTAGTTAGTTAGTTTTTTTTTTTTTAAAAGACTGTTTATCTAGGTGAGAGGCAAAAGGCAGGATTCATTAAATCAGATTTTCAAAAGATCAAAGCCTATAAGGCATAGAAAGTGATGATTTTCTTGGTTGGGATTTTAAACTGAAATATGCAAAGACAAACCTAAAAGCCAGGGGTTTGGAGAATGAGCACGTCAAAATCTCTCTCTAAAACACAGAGATTTTAAGATTGTGCTTGTGAAAGGTGGCTGTCAAATCTTGATCCACTCTCTCTCCTACCAATTGCTAATGAGCATCAAAATATGTGGAAACACTCCTTGATTCCTAACCTATCGAATACATTTTGCTAAAGAGACATTTGGAGATTCAGTGGGAAGAACAGTAATGCCAAAAAAAAAAAAGAAAAGCCTCCATTGGCCTTTCTCACCTTTCTCTCTGGTTTTGCTCACTAATCAGTCTGCATGCAAGTTTTTAGGAAGGATTTAGCTCTTCTACCATGCAATGGAATAAGAATCAAAGAACCTTTGCACAGACATTACAACAACTTTTTGAAATAAGTTTTCATGGGCTTCTCAGCGTGTCATTTCTTTTCTTTGTACCTCTTAGGAATGTATATTTTTTACATGTGCAATTGCCCTCTGCAGCACCCATACCAGTCTAGACAATAAATGTAGTCACAACCTACCTGAGGGACCTATCTTTTACCCTGCACATAAATTAATTGCAGCTTGCATGTGTCTTATGCTGGGATATGTCCCATTTGATTCAGTTCTATCTAAGTTCATTATTTCGTTGCCCATGAACTAAAACAAAAGTTGCATTGTTTGGACATAAGAAGTAAAGGTATTCCATCAAGGTATGCTCAGAGTATGTTTCTGCCTACCTCCTCTGTCCACCATTTCACAGTATGAAGATTATTAGGATCAGCTGTGTAGCGTGGCTTCCTCTACAGTGCTGGGGTTGAGTCCTGTTCTGTCACTCTGTTGTGTTATCCAGTCACTTCTCCTGGGTCCCGCATTGTAATTTGCTGCCCACTTCCAGTCTAAGAAGTAGCCTTTTTAAGGCATATCTCCTTCACTTGGGAAAAGAGTTCTAGCATCTGGGACTTCCTAATCCTTGCCGTGTCAACAACTGCATTTTTCACATCAGTCCTAGACCTGATGTGGTCCTACCCCAGCTGACAATTGCCAATATAGTGCCAGAAGACCACACTAACAATTTCGCTATGTGGCTAATCACACGCTAGTGTTTGGACCTGTGCCCCGGTTACTGGCACCGATGTAACTTGAGAACAAGTACCTGTTGGGCCACAACATTACTGTGCCTTTGAGGAGACCTGTGACTTTCTATATGACCTTCACACAGCCTTTTGTGCCACCTGTAGCATCTATACCCCCCCCAAGAGCAATCACTGCACCATGTCTGCATTGTCCATCTCATTCCTCTCTCCCACCCCTCTGTTAGCAGCTGCTGAGGTAGACTGGCTTTCTCTTCCCTGCTCTCCTTCTGCCCATGCAACATTTCCTGAGCCACCCACACAGTGGCTTAACTTGAGCAGCAGAACTTACTCCCTCTACAAATTTCCCCAGCACTGTCATTTAAGCAGTCTTGTGGTATTTAGGAGCTGCGGCCTAAAATCCTGACAGTTGAAAAATTGTCCCATTTCCAAGGTGGGACAGCTAACCCCGAAGACCCTGAAAGCTGAACTCAGAGTCCAATAGGTTAAGGCCCCCTCTGGGAATTTCAGGAGAGGTTGGGCATCTTGTCTGGTCAGTCTGGTGAAAGACATGGGACATTTCCTGACATTGGGCTGTATCTGAGCTGGCTCAAAACTTTTCTTTGAGGGATTTGACAGAAGACCAGGATGCTTCTGGAGAGTGAACATCTAGTGGGCCAGACAGTGCTGGAGAGAAGGCAGTCTGGATCCCTGGGATTTTGGTACATGGATTTTGTCCAGGTCCTGATATAATTTTGAAAGGTGTATGTGCTGCTACTAATGCCTGCTCCTCAAAAAAATCTGACAAAAAATTGCATATGCTAATACCTATATACCTTGATTTTTAATGAAACCCCTATATTTACACGATTAAATGACATTTCTGCATCAAAAGGCCCTTGGCACAGAGCTCACCACTGTGCATTGTACACTGCAGCTCCATCCCAGGCCGAGGTGCCAAACACTCTGAAGTTCAGCCATCCTGGTACTGTAAATGGGGAGATTCATTCCTCCTGTGTAAATAGGAGACAAACTAGCTTTCAGGTAGCACAGGAAAACAGAAATTAATGGGTTTGCCCTTAAAAGAGTAAAAACCATCTGTAGAAGGAAGACCCATCCTTTAAAAGCATGAAAAATATTTAAATTTGGCAGAGAACAAAATATTTTTAAATGATGCAACACAAAACAGTCACTGACACCCCTACTGAAACGTGACACTGGTTCCAGGATGTTCAGGCACTCCTGCTGGGACAGATAATCTGCATTTAAATTACAAGATTCAGCCATATGTCTGGCTGGGAAATAAAAAGGCTGGAGTGATAGATACCACCTTGTGCTTCTGCTGTTGGAGTCTTTCATCCTGCTCAGTCACTCTCATGCACCATGGTCTGTTCCAGGATAAACTCTCTTCCTATTAAATAATACCCGAATGTCTCCAGGGCCTGTTTCAGAACCGAGCAGTCTCTTTTTTTTCTCAGAAACTATATATCAAATCTTCGGTGGAAGCAAGCTTTTGACTAATATTCTCCTCTGGTTATTTAACTTGTAATAACTTACCAATTTAACCCATGCAACTTTTATTTGAGATTTAGGCTATGACATATGATTGGGGAGTCATACTGTTCAATTTAGGAAAAGGTCAATCTTCATTTACAAAAAGGATACAACCTACCTCCCCACTCCTGTGTCTGTGCACGTGTTTTAAAATGAAAACAATATTTCCATATAATTCAAGTAATTTTATTTTTTTTCCCAGTTGGTATTGGGTTAGCCTTTGCCATTATCTTTCAGTGGGAAAAACATATTTTTGTTGCACCTTTAAGTCAGTAGCTGCTGGATGCATTCTGTAATGGCTTGGGTTTTACTTCTTTTAGATTGTGAGAAATAACTATTATAATATTTCCAGTAATTCAGTGGCATGTCCTGAAAAAAAAATAGAATTGGTCAAAAAATATAATTTTTAATATTATGAAGAACAAAAAATGAATAAAACAGTATCAGAACAAAGTTGTCTGAAATATAGAGCTTCTTCCAACATTTTTTGGCGTGTTACTATTTCTGGACTTTATTTTTTGACTTGTCATTGTGCACGGATTGGGTTTAAGAAACACAGCGTAATGTGATTTGATGGTGGTACCACTGAGTGGCAAAGGCACAATCTCAGTTTAGAAATCTGGCTTCTGTATTCTTCAAATCAGAAATATTCCCAGAATACTCCCAGAAAGTCTTCACTGCAACCCTTGGAGGCAGCCAGGGAGGACACTGCTCAGCACCAGTGTGTTGCTGTCCCTGTAAATGTAAATCCCTTGTGATTTGATGGGGACATTTTTTAGCTACACATGCGAGAAGCTGAGCTGAAAGCCAGTGTTCTTCAGAAGGAGAATCTGCTCACAAGGACTTCAAAGGATGATGCCAACGCAGCGCTTCCTTGGGGAATTTTCTGGTTTTGCAGGTGAGCGAGACAGAGGTCAAAAGAAGCCTTGCTGTGGTCTATTTTCTGTCCATCCAAGCCACTTGCTGTGGTTTGCCCTCCCCACTTTTGAGCCCCTGCTCTTGGGCTGAACTCTTGGCTGAGCCTTGGCCAAATCAGTGTGGCGTGAGGAGTGTCCCTATCATGGAGGGTGGCGGGGGGGACTCCTTGTGGCCCTGGGCTGCAGCCCGGCTTCCACTGCCTCCAGCCACCGAGGCAGAGCTTTGAACTTGGCTCTCACCTGCAGATCGCTGTGCTTTTAGCACCACTTTGGAAAAAAAAAATAAAAGAAAAAGAAAAAAAGACCATTAGTGTAGACCAAGTGTGAACTGATAAAATGGGGATGTCCTTGTGAATTGCTCCCAGAGTTCTCACTGGCCTCTAGTAAGAACAAAGAAATACAAGAATCAGCATAATCAGTCTGAAGGTACTTATTTTCATGTACTTATTTTCATATACGTTTCATTGTTTTATTTCAGGACAGTCTTAATTAAAAGTAAGCACTGGCAGTAATCGTATAGCATATACTTCCTTTTTGTACCTCTGAAAGATCTTTTTTCTTGAAGTATCCTGATAGCGAGGTTGATAAATCACCTAAATAATGTGCATGAAAACTTGTAAAATCTAATTTGGTACAGAATTTTTCCACACATGGCACATATCCTAAGTGCTTTATAAGAGAGACCAGAGAGTTTTATGGAGCATGGTTCAGTATACAGCATAAATGCATATAATTCTGTATATATGCCATATACAGGATACTATAGGTATCTTTAAAGGAAGACAGCATGACAAACCTCTAGGAGCCACAAAGTCTACCTGGTTCGTATTATGCATCTTAACAACAATTGCCTAATGGATGTGCTGTTGCCAAAAGAACCCTTTGGGTCTTTCTGAGAAGAATACATACATAAGACTCCATGAAATATGTCATCCCTTTCACTCATTTATACTAAGGAAATACCAACAAAACACTGTGTTTAAATAGCTTTAAGGATCTGATATAAATCAACAATAGCCAGGAAATTTAAGAAAGCCAAAGCCTGACACTCCCTCTTCAGCACATTACACTCTGTTTTTGCAAAGCCAGTTAGAAGCCTTGGGTATCCCACCGCATTTTCAGTTCTTGATTTATGCCAGACCCTATGGGAAAAGTACCAGAAATAACAGAAGCTTCCACCTCAGGCCTTGCATGGCAAGAGTTCAGATGAAATCACAAGAAGTCACATGTGCTTTGCATAAAATGTCGGCAACTTTTTGGCCTGAGACACCGTTACCCAGCAGCTGAGGCTGGGTCCGCGCTCTACCCAGCAGCTCTCTGTGGCACCCTGAGCTGCCCGCCCAGCGCTGGTACAGATGCAATGCCCTGAGGAAGGGAGGGATGCTGCATACATGCCAGAGGAGTGGCTCCCCAAAGCCCGTAGCACATTTTCCATGCTGGCTTTGGTTCACGACCTGGGGTAATGCCAGGGTGGCAGTACTGCCTGTATCGCTGCTGCCAAGCCCTTATGCTCCCAGCGGCCCCCAGAGCTGGCCTATGGTCAGGGCGGTACTGCAGCGCAGCCCCCACTGTGCAGTCACGCTGCTGGGAAAGGACACTGCTGCACAGTTTTCAAGCTTCAGTATGTATTTCAGTGTATGCATATTGGCAATATGTATCGCCAATGCACAGTCGGTCACAAGTCTTTCCTCTGATGCTATCCAGAAAGTTAAATCATTCTAAGACCCATCTTTTGCTTTACATTAAGACAAGTTGAAAGTATTTCATTCCAATGCAGGTTTAGTTGATGCAGGAGGATTAGATTAAGGCTTTTTTAACTACCTTTCCCCCCCGGTCCCCCGCTCCCCCGCCCCTCTCCTATTGCAGCGATACCTCCTTGGCATCGAACCCTGACATCTGCTTTAGACCCATGGAAAAGGAAGGAGGCATCTTCCGCAAAGCCTTCTGGGCACCTCTAGTACCAGCAACCTTGTCCTACCCCTGCAGCAGCTGCTCCTCTCCTACCCTTGTCGTCCCAGGGCCGTGGGGATTCCTCCTGGCCGGAGGCAGAGCTGTCACCAGCTCTGCAGCCACGGGAACACCCCAGGAAACAGGGAGGTGGGCCTGGTCCTGAGGACTCGGGGTGAAACAGGGCCTGAATGAAAACCCTGGCTCCTTTTGCGGCTTCGTACTTCTAGTTATAACCTTGATTCATAGTGAAAAAATTTGGTGACGAGAAAAAAAAAGACTTCCCTGTAAGAAGATTTCTTTTTATTGTCAACTTTCACACAGTCAGAGGAAGAAATTCCCTAGGCAATTAGAGCTTCTAACATTACAGGCACAAGGTTTGCTTTTAGAAAACAAACACATGTCAGCATTATTTAAGTTATTTTTTTCAACCTTTAGACACATTGGCAAGGCATCAATTCAGTGAGGTTTTTTACATGAAGGCATATAGACAGGAATGCACAGTACCAGCTGGGAGTGCAATACACCACTGATCTGTTAACGATAAAGAGCACCAATGCAAAGGAGCCATAAACCAGACAAAGCAAAAGGAGGAAAGAGGCATCCACAGAAGTGGGTGTGTGGCAGCCACCCAGTTATTGGAGATTTCCCTGGTACTAGTACCTAAAGTCATTAGTGTAAAAGCAGCATTGGTTAGGGACATCTGCACAGCTGTGCGTAGCTGAGGGGGTTTGGTTTGGGTTTTTTTCCCAAGTCCTGTTTTCCATAGTGCCAGTGGTGTAGAAATAAACTTAAACTAAAATCACTTTACAGGGGAATGTATAAATGCAGTATCAAAATGGCTTCATTCTTGCAGCTTACACCCTCTGGTCTATTAAATATTAGCCTCGAATTTTCATAATATAACATAACAAAGATAACAGCATTTAAAAAGAAATGTGATAATTTAAAGCTTTTATCTGAAAATTCTGCCCTCATTTATGCTAACTAGCCCCTCTGACTTAAACCTGTTTATTACACTGAGTTGCACTTGTAGCACTCATTGGAAAACATGAGATAGTTCTTATGAAAATGAAAATTTCATTGTTTCTGTACGTATATTTGAAGAGTGTGAAAGATCCAGCATGTGTAATATTATTTTCAGCCAGCTTGGTGAATTTGTGTTGAACAGGTAAAATAGGAAACAAAAAAATAGAGTTTGAAAAAGGAGAGGAGAATTTAATAAATACATGCTAGAGCCAGAAGCTATCAATTTCATATCCCTTTCCCCTGAAGTGTATCTGTGACGTGCAGAGTCAATAGTGGAGGTATTTCCCAAGGTCGGCCCCTGACCTTGCAGCTGGACCCTGTCCCTGCACAGCCTCCCATTCGCCCCAGCAGACTTTCGGACGAGCCTAGATGGTTGCGCATACGGATGTGATAACTTGACCAGTGACCTAGATAAGACACGTTTCCTAATCCAGAGGGCAGACAATTTTAAGGGCACATTACTCATTACTGCCTCCCCTCCACAGGAGGAACCTGCACTTCACCGCTTGGGACAGCTGTGGTTCCAGAGGATGGCAGGGGATGTCATCCAGAGGCAGTGATACTGCATGGTAGCTCTGTGAACGTGGCAAAGGATAGGAGGGAAGATATGAAGAGAAGATGAATCTGTTCAGCACTAAACATGTTTATTTTAACTTCTCTGAAGCTTCTGAAAAATCACTGAGCAAAACTGCAGGGTATAAATCAAAGTGAGAGAGAGAAGGGAAAAGGGGAAGCGAAAGAAAGTCATTACTTTGATTGGCAATGAAAGATTACTCGGGATCCATAACTGTGTTTACCTAGCTCAGCTCTAAGTTCACCATTCCAAAACCCTCGAAAGAAACCCATGTTAAAAACAAAACCCAAACCAAAAAAGCCCAAAGTGTTCACAGAAACATGACTTGTGCAACAAGAAGTGGAATTTTGGGTTTTGCCACCTATGCTCACACTGCTACATTGTCTTTCTATTAAAAGCATATTTCACAGGATTCCAAGCTTTCTCTACTAAGAGTTTAAATTACAGAACAAAGGCTAAAATGATGAACATAAAGATAGCTATCCAATTTTTTTTCTCTCTCTTCTGTTTCATGTCCTTCAGCTACACCTTAGCGCAGCCCAATTTACCATATAAGGCTGGAAAATCAGTACTAGGCACGCAGTTACAATAAGTACTGTTCTCACTTGTTCACTATAAGCTCCCTATTTCCTTCTTAAAAGTTGTTTTCAAAAGGATCTGCTTGCGTAATTGTGCAGCAGCAAGCCCCGGTAGCCTCAATCCCCAAGAATGTTTTCAATGACCTCTTCCTGCCCAGTTTTTCCATGAGAGAGAGAACTGTTGGGAAAGGGGGAGCTGACAGTGTTACCAGAGGGTAAATGAGTAGACAGATGCAGAACAGAGATTAATGTTTTAGGAAAAAAAAAATCCTTTTTTTTTTTTCTTTTTTTTCCTCCCTGGTGTTAGGATCGCTTTTCAAAAATGCCCCCTTGTTTTAACATTTCACGTCCTTTTGGTTGGCACAGGCCTTCCAGCAACAAAGTAGACCCAATTTTAGAGGTGAGAATATTAAAGCAGAGGAATGGGTGCGTTTCACCCACACAATGGCTGCCGGCATCAAACCCAGACGGTGGATCAGTCCTGGCTAGGAAGAGGCTGGGTAGCTTTGCAGTGACAGTATGAGTCAACATGGCCATTTGCATGACGGATAAGTAAGTGCAAACAAAGGGTGGGAGGGCAGTAGCCCGAGCATCAAAAATGAAATGTCTGCTTCTGAGGGGAGCCGAGCTCACTCATGCAAACACATACTTGTACCACATGTGTAGCAAATCAAGATTTGTTTATTTACAGTATCAGTTTTGGTTATGGAGAACTCTTCAAAAACCTAAGGGCAAAATGACCTTGAGAAGTTCACATTATTAAGAATTAATTATTACCCTGTGACAGACCCCATTTATCACCATGAAAACCAGATACATTAATTAGAGCACTTCTGGCATCAGAGCAAACCTGTTCCCTTCATGTTAGATTTTGGTTTAGATTTTGTTCCCAAAGGGAGCACAGGAATTCTTAAACGTACCAAAGAGCAGTTTAAAGATTTTCCACTACAATGAGTTTAAAAGTATTTTTTTTTTGTCCCTGAATCAAGCTCCATAATAAGCTCCATAATCAAAGAATTATCTTTGCTAGTGACAGACAAAATTAATAATCAGAGTTTCGGTTTTTAACCCTGCCTGTCACCTACAGCGCTGACACTGAGGACCACGGGGTAGATTAACATTATGTGATATTGCTGAATGCAGCATATTTTCTGTAGCTTAAAAACATGCCACGCTGTGGCAATGCAGAGTAGGCAGCTTTTAAAGTTCGGATTAAATCTAGGTGAAAGTCTCCCGCGACTCGTTCAACTTCTGCCATTACCTTATGTATTTTGGTAATGGTGTAATGCAGGGCAGGGATTTAAAAGGACAAGAACATAAACCTTTCTTTGAGATTGATGACATTTTGCTCATTGCCTGTGCGTTAAGAGGACGGAGGGAGCTTGCTGTGTTGCGATTTCCCACCCTACTCCTAGTAGGGGTGCAAAATGAAAAATTTACACTTGGCTCAAACCCCGTATTTGTCTTCAGGACAAAATTTCCCATCGGATTAAGACCTGCAAAATTTGGTCCCATAGGGAAGAGCTCAGGAGTCCTCACTAACATCCTGAGGCACCCGTACCACTTTATTAGCTACAATCAGCTGGAAAGTCCCCACCATCGCTTTGGTCACATTTTTTTCCTGGATGGGATAAAAAAATCCGTGCAGATACGATGCCCCAGTGCTCCGTACTCTTAACTATTCACCCCAAACGGTCTGCCTCTTTAAATGAAGCACTGGCTGGATCACGCTATCTGCTTCTCAGAAAGCCGAAGGTGGATGTGTGCCAGGGATTTGTGCAGCTTCCTGGCTTTGCTGATAAAGAAGGGCCACTGCGAGGTAAACCTCTGCTCTCTCCCAACACGTTTCCTCTGCGGCTACCCAGAGACAAGGGACCTGAGAAGACAAGGAAAACATGGAGACCGCGGCACTAGAGCCAACTGCCTGCGCAGGAGGAGGCCTCTGAAGAGTTTGTGCGCTTCTGCATTTAGAAATGTGAGCTTCGAGCCCAGGCATTTGCATCAGCGGGTGGAAAGTATGAGAAAGCACATCTAATGCTGAAAGTTAATGATAGCATTTGACCATGTTAACCAGTAAATGACAAGGCAGGGTCACGGGAGTTAATTATTCAAGTAAGTGACTGCTAAAAGAAATGTTTAAGAAATGCTGGTAGTTTGCACTGACTGCGATGGAAAGTGACTAATCATTTCAAAGTTTAACCTTGACAGCTCTAAGCAGACCCTTCTTGCTCTTTTTCTGGTTTTGTTTTTTAAATCAATATTGTTTACCTTGCAGGCAGAACAGTAAAGGTTTTGCAGCAAAAAAAGCCTCAAGCTGACTAGGAAAGCACCTGTGACACGAAGGCAAGAGCTTCAGGAGAGAAGCAATCTGGTTTAGAGGGGTTCAGCTTTGGGAGAAGGGGGCTCTCGCCTCAGCTTCTGACCTCCAGCATGATGTGGGGCCACTCTCCTTGCCTCTTGGTACTCGTGTATTCAGGTTATAACCTCTTTGGGGCAAACTCTACCTTGTTTGTACAGTGCCAAAACCAGGCCCTGCTCGCCACTGATGTCCCACGGCAACGCCATGATATAAACACTAATGAAGAGAGACTGCTCATACCTGCATAGCCCCAGCTGAATCCACCACTTTAAAAATGTCATTATTTTTTTGGTGCCCAGATAATTTAAAAAACTCCCAGGCAAAATACAATTACTGCCCTGCCACATCCGCTAAGCTTCTGCAGGACATAGCTGCATAATTTTAAGAGCCAAACATTCCGCTAGACTTCTTTGTTTCAACAATCAAATACCAGAGAGGGAGGTAATACTGGCAATGTATTTTTCTTGTTATGTATGCTGAACTGCTTTACAGCTTCTAATACTGATATATGAGTCTACAAGACGAAAAAAAGAGGCATGTATAAGCTAACATTTTATAACAACAGTACAGCATATATACAGCGCTTCTCATCCCAAGTGTACTTATACCGGACATACAGTTGTCACTTGGCCTCTGAAGGAGGTGCAGCTCTCTCCAGACTGGGACACAGCATGTGTTTAATAAACAATATTTGAGGTTTGGACATGGACAGGAATCATTTTTTCCCACTTACAGCTCTGGTAAGGATAAAGCAAAAGATGAAAGCACATTTAATGTGGATATGCCTATTAAGATACTGAAACTAAGAGGAGAGCAGACTTGCAGAACCTAAATATGAAGAATATATTCTAGAGGGTAAAAGTGAAATTTGAGCTGGAAGATGAGAGGGCAACTAAGTGAATATTATTTTTTCTTGGGGAAAAAAAATGCCTTTGAGGTTATAATCTGGTTATTTAGAAGCCTGGCTTTACCCTTATTTGAAAACCAGAACCCCCAGTGTTATTCGTGCCCACTGCTGGGGTGGGCTCTGCACTGGAATACATCCTTGGGGAATACCTCAAAGGGAAGACTGCAAAATCCTCATAGTATTGCCTATGGGAAAAAATTAATTCCTCAAGAGTAATTAATTCTTGATGCAAACCATGAAATTACAGTGGTTGTGGGAGATTCCTATTCTTCCTGCTCATGTTGTAGGTATTCTTGAAAGGTTATTTTACTGGGTTCTGAAAGAGACAAGGAAGTCCACTCGTAAGACAGGTCAACATATAGGCATGGTTAACCCTTCATCAAATGTTGCCTTGCACCTGTTGGCCAAGATGGCTCTTCAGCAACAATTCACTGTCCCCTGGGTATATACTACTGTGATTAGCCTTGTCACAAGTTTAAGTCCTGCTGCCCAGGGTGTCATTGTCCCTGGAACTCCTGGAACAGATTTCAAATGGTTGGCATGATCTAGAAATGGGCTTTCTCTCCTGCTAGTGCACCCTTGTGAACACAGCTGCCACCCCTGCAAACAAACATGCACAGCTGGGTGAGAGAACATCTGGGCTGATCTTGAGGACAGCCTCAGGCAGCAGACCTTGGCCTCCTAGCAGAGACCATGAAAGCTAAACTTCAGAATAAGAAGTAAATAGCGATGTTCATTTGCATAGTCAGAGGACTTGTAAAGCTGGGTTACCACAGAGATTGCTGGCAACACTGAGTGACAGACATATGACCAATTTTACCAGAATACATAAGACAGGAGAAAGTCCAGGACCACACTTGTGACTGAAGGCCATTTTCTGTATCACTGGAGTGGTCCCAAACACCATGGGGAGCTATCAGTAGCCACGAGGAAGGAATCTCAGCCATGACTAGAAAAAGTGTACTCAATGAGCAGGGCAAGGGTGGTGGGAGGCAGGGGGCATAAGTATAAAGAGAACCTTTCATGCAACTCATACCTGGGAATAAATACAGAAGAACACCAAAAAAATTAAAGCTATCTTTGCAAACAACCCAGTGGCAAGTCAGCCTACATTAAGGGTAAGCTTGTTAGATAAGCATGTAAATTAAAGATTGCAGAAAGCAGAGGTTTGGTTTTCAAGTCCCATTGCTCAAGTCAAGAAAAATTTACTCTCCTGCTGTACTTGGACTGAGGCATAGGGACGCGGTAAAGCAGTGTGGGTGGTTCATACTGTTCACTTTGCTTTGGCCTGGGAAACTAGGAAGCCACAACTGTTCTTTGCTTGTAGACTTTTTGTTGCTCTAAGCATGAATATCCCTTTTGTCCTCTAACAATCCCATTTTTGTGTTTAGGAAGACAGTCTTTGACCCCTTCCTGGACTAGGAATGGAAGCCAACTGAAGCAGCAGGATGCTGTTCTTCCAGAACTACTTTGTGGTTCTCTCTTTTGATGCCATTGCAGGCATCATGCAAGGCAGAGTGATTTCAAGCTACTTTGCTAATTTGCCTTCATCAACCTATACCAATGGTGATAACCACTACTTATAACATGTTTTTTCAGTCTTCGCTGCCCCATTCTTGCACTCATTCCCTAGGAATAAATTCAGCTGGTGGTTATAGATTTTCAGCTCAACATTATGTGTCCCAGAGCAGGCAGAGGGGATGAAGGCTCTGCACCATCCTCTCTTGATGCCAGCCTGCTTATTTTTCTGAGTATCTTTATGGGGAAACTTTCAGTCAGTTTTGAGTTTTCCTTCCTTCTGTAAAGCTACCAGTTTTAGATAGTGTGGCAGTAGTACATGCTATCAGGTAAGTGTTGGAACTTAGATGTGCCTGAGCATCCTTTATAGTCATTGGTCATGATTCAGGGGCAACAGTCACATATTTAGTGCATTTTTAGGAACTGCGAGGTATCCACAGTTCTGTCTACCTGTCTAGCCTCCAGCTGCCACTGTGGAAGGGTCTTCTGTGGGTCAGCCCTGGGTCACATCTGCCACCTCCACATGGACCTCTGGGATAGCATAAGTGATCTCAAACAGACGAGATCCTTATCTGTGGACAAATAAATTAAGCTCCTATCTCACATCATCTAACTCTGTCTATATTTACTGGTAAGAAGTAGGTGTCTGTTTATCTCACCTATCGGAGAATGGGCTGGTGTGCCCCCTGGGGATTCCTGCCTCTAGCCATTGATTTAATAGGAATTTAGGTGAGCAGATGAGGTGCAATGACTTATTTTTAGATGGCTATAGTGAAGTGAAATGAATCCCATCCATACTGGCACATGATTAATGTTGGAACAGTAAGCACCTTGCACTTTGCTCTTAAATGTCATAATAATTTTGGTTAGATTTAATGTGTTTTAAAAAGTGTTCCTGCTTTTATTAAATTGATCCTTGTTAATTATAATCCAATAAATTTTAGAAGAGGCTTTAAAGGGTAATGATTTATGTATCTATGTTCAAAAATCAGAAATATCAGACAGCAAGCCAGCAAACTTCTACTGAATTCAGAACATGCATTTGAGAAGTGATTTCAAATCCCTATGCAAGTCAAATAGAGAGAGAAGTATGTACAAGACATATTGCTATATTGTGACAAACCATAAAAAAGCTTTCAGCTATATAGCATCTTGACAGGCTGTTCAAAATCAAGTATTTAACCTCACTCTTTACCTTGATAATCAGGTTTCCCTCTTTGTTTCACACATATATTATGCCATACTTAACACACAAAAGAAAAAAAATGGTAATATTTTCTTTACTGAAAGCCAACTTTGTCGTGATGCACCCCATCACTCTTCTTGTCCTTTATCATAAGAAAAGCATCCTGTACTTGCTTGTCTAGCAAACAGATCTTTCCTAGCAGTAGTCCTGATATCCAGAATAGGGATTTATGAGACCAGGAAGCAAAGTGTAGTCTGGCCCCTCAAGAATAACTGCTAGTGTGTTAATCTGCCAAAAAAAAAAAAAAAACTAAACCAAAACCCAAGGAAGAAAAACCCCAAACATAATATTTTTTTCTTAAGTCCTGTTTCTCTAAAGATACGGGCTTTACTTACTTCCTCCGAGCTGTCAGTGTTCACATTAGTGACACAACCTCACTAATCCATTAATGCTCATAAAACTCCTTAACGGTACTCATAAAGTGTTTATAGACTCAAAAATAGAAGATAGGGCACGTCCCTATCATAAACAACACCTTTTTTTCAATGTTCATTCCACAAATTTATTGTGGAAATCATTGCTCAGTCACACCTAGCATGGTAGTCTCTCTGGACAATAAATACCTACAAGCCCTGGTGATCTTCATGCATTATCTATATCATCTACTTTTCTTAGATTGCCCTATTCTGATCACTACTCAAACAGCTGCTGCAGTTACTAAATTTCTTCCGGTATATCCCACTCAGCTGCCGTGTCTCAAAAGAATTCTGCTGGTCTGGTGAGGATCTGCCTGTGAGATGCTAGAAGGAGTGAGAAGATGCAGGGAAATATCTCAAAAGTCTAAAAAAAAATAGGAAAAATTGAATTCTATCAGATAAAAGTACCTGTGCAAATTTGGCTCTGAATCCTCACAATTCTCTCAGTGCACTACTGGTATTTCACAGCTCATTAAAAAAATGTCTCAGACAGGGCACTGCAAGGAAGTGAATGGTGATACTTGTCCGCAATGTCTTGGACTTTTTGTAAAGATGCATGTCATGGGCATAGGCAGCATGCACACTGTTTGCATCAATGCTGGTGGCTGCATGCTACCAATAAAACTTTCAAGGATTAGAAATGGACTGAGTTGGTTTCTGTTATTGGTTTTCTGAGTTAGGGAAATACAGGACCTGGGACTACTTCCACTGACTAAAACAACAGCAAGAATCAGGAAAAAAATAAGCTGACAGACACAGTAATTCTCATTATTATAATTCCTCTCAGAACCAGTTTTCTGTTGTACTACACCTAAGACCAAGGTGTAGCTTATGTATATAATAAAAAGCAGGAAGAAACAGGTGAAACATTTGGGGTTAATTACATGCTTGAATGTGTCAACTACAGAAATATATATATAATATACTCATATTATATATTATCATATATAATATTATATATACATGGCTACACACTGGTTTTGATTGTGTCATTCTTCAGCATTTCTCTAGATCAACTGTCCTCAAATCACTGTATTTCTGAGTAGATCCCTGCCTTTATGCCCAAATTAAATGAAGGTATAATAAGTGTAACACAGGAAAGTGATTTTTTTACTTCAGTTGATCACCAATTTACACATGTACCCTATGCTCTATTTGGCAAAAA